>MJUU01034096.1:17437-28134 GCA_002080025.1 Modiolus philippinarum | reverse complement strand
AATTGAAGGAGTAAAAACCCTAATTTTTAATACAAGTTGAAATCTTAAATGACAGAGTCGATAACCTCCAGAAAGACGAACTAAAAGCCGTTTGCAAGAAAAGCAACAAAAAGATATGATGGAAATAGAAGCTACAAAATAATGTGTTGCAAATCTTGCGCATGCCACGGAATACCCGTACAAGTGCAATAATATAGATACGACCGGCATTGCTGTAAAATGTCTGTATACTATAGATCCTATATCAAGCATGCATGGCAGAAAGAGACATTACGTAGACGAAACTGACAGAACTTAATACAAACGCCACAAAGCATAAAATACCAACAGTTTATTGACATGTTTGAAGTATTTAACTGGTGCATAGATTTTACAACAAATATGAGAAACATCCACATTAGATTGTGAGTTTGAGTGAAAGCCTAAACGTTCTGATTTGTTTTAATTGAGAATGAAAAGGGCAATTATGGTGTTTAAACGTTCTTAATAATTATAAACCATTTATAATTAATAATCCTTTCAAATCTCGTTGAATTTTCAACAAGATTTTATAACAAGATCACTACAGGGGCTATCCATACTAAATCTTCAATAAACGTCGCCATAATAATTGACAGAATGACAGCTAAAATCTTCATATTGTTCTTATTGAAATAAATAATATTATCATCGGAAGGCAGTGTGTGAGGAAAAACGTCGCCATAATAATTGACAGAATGACAGCTAAAATCTTCATATTGTTCTTATTGAAATAAATAATATTATCATCGGAAGGCAGTGTGTGAGGAAAAACTTCAGTTTAATACATTTGCATATAATGACTTTAATACCTTATAATGAAATAATTCGTTGTCAAAAGTTTTTCTTGTCTGCTTGTTTTTTAATCTTTTATGTTTTGATATGTGTATATATTTTTTGTTTTACCTTTTATCGCAGTTCGACAAGAATTTTAACTCGTTTGTTTATTTATGCTTACACGAACTGCCGCACAGCACTCTTTATTTTATAAAGTAGTTATGGAATGACAATAAGTAATTTCGAAAGTAATTTCATGTTTATTTCAGAAAAAATAAAACTAAGTCGCAAAAACCTATACTAAGACACTCTGATAAATGAAATATCAATCACGTGTTGTATATACTACTGTTTGAGTGATTAAATAAAACTTGAAACTTATACTACCTATACACCCGATTACAATTTGTTCGTAAAATTGCATGACAGGGAAAGTAAGCACAATCTAATTAAGTATTATATCTTGTCATATTTGTTTCTCTTGTCTGGTTTTGGTCTTTCTTTTAGATCATACTGGCTTTTCACACCTTTCAGTTATTGATCTTCCATATTTTATTGTTTCTGAAGGGATGGAATGGCCATATGTAGAACTTTACAAATTATGTAAATTTTCAAAAATATGTTTTAAAACTAAGGAGTATTTCCCCTTACAATATTCTGTCCTAGCTGATATTGACTTTTCTTTTAGATGCAATTGGTTATTTTTTTTCCTCAATTTTTGGTCTTCCAAAATATTACGATTTAAACTTAAGAAAAGAGACATTAGCTGTAGAAATGTCAATATCTAGAAATGTTAGTATTTATTTTTTTACAATGAGAAAATAATAGTCCACATGTATCTTCATGTCCTTCTATCATATTAGTCACTTATTAGAAGAACATATTTTTACAAGGTTTAGGTCAATACCCTTAGAATATGACAATTCCTTCACAACATTTAAATATTACAGGCACACATCGATTTTACTAGCCTCTGACATCATAAAAGTTCTATAAACAATTTACCGGTATCTTAATACAAATACACAGATGTTATATTGTATTGTATTATGTAATCAATAATTATACTCTCATGAAATGAAATAACGGCAGTAGAATACCGAAGGAACTAAGGAGTGGTTTTACAAAAAAAAAAAAAAAAAAAAAAAAAAAAAAAATCGAAGTCCAAAGACATGGCCAAAACGAGAACAAAGAACACAATGACGTAAGACAGCTACAAAACACAGAATTTAAGTACAGGTATTTGTAGGTAGGATCAAGGCAGGTGATACCATTTCGTGATTCATGACCCCCTCAGAATATCATTATATTTTGACATAAGTAAGTATGAAATGAAAATTTTTACTAAAATTTTTCCCATATTATGCACCGTTGCTATGGTAACCATTGTTGAGTTTTAGATCCCAAAAAGGCAAAAAAGTCCATGAAAAAGTACAGAAAATGGATTTTTTATTTCATCTGTTTAAACACAGCTATTAAATTTTAAATATCATATAGTTTTCAGTTTGCATATGACTAGTAAAATCTTATTTTATAATTGGTCTTTGAAAAACCCCTTACTGTGATAAAATTCCGCCATCTTGAATTATGCTAGAAATAAGCATTTTCTCATTTTTTGGAAAAAGCTCAATTTGACCGATTTTCTTGACCATAGGAAAAAAGCTGCAGATACATATGTATACAATATTTATTGAGATGAAAAGTATTATTTCTGTTATTTCAAAAACTGCAAAAAAATCATTGTTTTTTTTTCAAATTTTGTGGTTGCCATGGAAACAAAAAAGGGCAGATTTCATATAGAATTAAAGACTAATTGCCCAACCACAAGCCATTTGATTGCTTTTATGTAGTCCATCATATGTTTTTCTTATCCTTTACTAATAGAAAAAAAACAATCATGCGGTTTTTTTCCATAGCAACAGATTTATGGCCTTAGCAACCAACCGTTATTCTTAAATTAAAGCATGAAAACCGCTTATTTATCTGCTTATTTTCCTTATGAAAAGTCAGATATGTGTTTTCTTATTCCTTACTTAAATACAGAGATTATAAAGAAATTCCACAATATTATTTCCATAGCAACAGTTTAAAGGTCCCTAGCAACAGGCCTTGTCTTGTTTTTGATAATGGATTAACAAACTAAGCGACCAGCCTTATATAACTATTTCATTGAGAAAATGGTTAATTAAGCGCCTTACTTTTTCTCACAAAGAAGTGTAATATAATTTGTTTTTAACTCAACTGACCCAAAGGGTCACTGTGAGCTATCATGATCACTTGGCGTTCGTCGTCCGTTAGCTTTTCACATTTTGACCTTTTCTGATACCACTGAAGCAAATTCAATCAAACTTTAAACAGGAATGGTGTATGGAAGGTCTTTTACAAAGATTGCTCATTTCGTTCAAGTCCGATAAACAATCTGGCTGCCAGCGCAGAACATAGATTAACATTTGACCCTATGAGAAAATCGTCCTTTTCATCATCTGCTGTACTGGAATGATATATAGAGGGTCCATCACTAAGATTGCTCATTTGGTTCCGGTCCGATGACAAATTTTCCCAAAAATTGTCATTTTTTTCTCTATGTTCGCATAAAAATAACCAGAATACGCAAAATGTGTGTTGTATATGACAATGTAGCATGGATTACTTTATGATTTGGTATTTTAACTGCCATTTATCGACTTTATCTAAAAAAATGCCCAAAATTAAAGAAAAATGGGAATTATCAATATTTCAGATCTGTCCGAAATCCACTGTTAAATCGTTATACATGTATATGTCGAATCTGGAGGATATATCTTCAGATTTGCCATTTAATTGATCTAAGTCATACATTAGTTGTCTTAAAACAATGTTTAGAATAAACTGTTGACACAGAATATGTCTTGCTTTTCCCATGAATCGCATGAATCTGTACATTGATCCTCAGCTCAACAAAAACCAGGAGTGTTTAATGTGACTCTAAATACTGAAAATATTACCCCTACCCCAAACAATTTACCCTTAAATAGTAATTTTTTTTGTCTATATTCGCATAAAAATAACCAAAACACGCAAAGTCTGCAATGTTGCATTAATTTTATTATGATTTGTTATTTTAAGTCCACTTGTCAGATTAAACTCAATATTTTATACAAAATTGGTGAAAAATGGGATTTTTCAGTATTTCGGATTTTACAGATGTTGTATAACTGCCCATAAACCACGTGCATGATCTTATTTGTGATACATGGGAGTCTCTGTGTATTTTGTGCTTGACATGATATATTATTGGACCTTTATACAATGCTTAAGCTTTTCAAGCTGAATAAAATGAAATAAATTGTGTTGGAAAAAAATGGGAGATGGGGAAGGGGTAATATGTTTGCAATTTAGGCCATACAAAAATAATGACTAGATTTTCAGGCCATTTTTCTGGAAAAAATTATGAGGCAGGGAAGGAGAAGATTTTTATTTTTATTTGTTCAAAATCATGATGAGGCATCTTTTTACATTTCTGAAATGCCCAAATGATGATATTCATTTTCTTTTTTAATTTGAAACTTGAATAAATAAAGGGCTACGACGAACGCAGCATGATACGACCGCAGCATGTCGACCACTAAAATTTGAACAAATGTAATTTAAAGTAAATGTGGACACAATAAAAGGCTTGACACAGTAATATGTTGGACACAATAAAGGGCTTAACACAGAAATTAGGTGGACACAAACTACGGAAAATAAAAATCAACTTTTTGATCCCAAATAGCTCTGGAACCATAAGAGCTATGCAAAGTCTGTTATCTCACACTGAAAGCCTATTACAGGAGGAATCCAATGAAAAAATCCCATTGAAATTCGATGACAAATAAAATTTTTCAGTAATTTGCATATAAATTTGACCATGTTTGGCCCCTAATAGCTTGAAAACTGTAAGAAATATTCCAGTTTTGATGGCATACTACTAAAAGTTTGTGTCAATAGGAATTCAAAGAAACAAATTCCACTAAAATCAGATAAAAAAATAAAATTTTACATAATTTGAAGAAAATGCAATTTTGTCCCCGTTGACCCCTTAAACCTAAGAAACCGAAAGAGCTATGATAAATATGTTGACATATACTACTGAAAGCTTACAACAAGAATAATCCAAAGAAAAAAAATACCATAAAAACCCAATGAAAACAAAAAATGTTAGGTCATCTTCACATATGCAATTTTGGCCCCGTTTGACACTTCATGGCTCGGAAAGGAAAGGAGTTATTTAAAAAAATCTGATGGTTGAGTGCCATGTTGATATTTCATAAGGAATCCATCGCAAAAACCTGCATCAAAATCGGACTAAAAATTTTAAAAAATGAAATTTTTGAGATTCACCCCTTTAGGGCCCCATTTTTCTCTAGAAGAGTACATGCAGCGTGAAATCCATTGGCACACTACACATTCGAAATTTCCTCAGGAGCACATTGAAAGAAACCTCATCTAAATCTGATAAGTCTCATAAGAAATAAATATTTTACAGCCAAATATATGAAAACACCAAACTTGTCTGACATGAAAATTTTACCTTGCGTTTTATAGAATTTGACTGTTTTTATCAAAATTGTAACCCCTTAAAAATATCGAGGCTTCATTCCGTGTATAGCACTCGGTAGATGTCCTTGGTACTGGATTTGGCTTCCTATTTCGATTTATTTGGTAATGAGTACTTCTTTTATTACAACTTTTGGATTATGGCTTTCCAATTTTTTGATTTTAATGCTGCTGATGAGATGTTACTCCTTGAAACACGTGTACAGCATAACGAAATTTACTGTTTTTTATGCAACTCCGGTATTTTTTGTATTTTGGCCCTTTTTGTCCCCTTTTTTAGAAACGGGCTGGGCCAAAATTACCAAAACAAGTCAAAGTCTTTCTTTTGTTCCAAGGAATATTGTGTTAAAATTTTATAAGGATTGATAATTTAGAACTAAAGTTATTGACCAAAAACAAAAGTGTCTACGGACGACAACGACGACAGCACCATGCCATTATACGACCTCAAATTTTTTGCGGTCGTAAAAAAATTAAAATCAGTTCCCAGAAAAGAGATGAGGCAGGGGCCTGAGAAGCTAATGTATTTTTTTTATTTTGCCTTATGAGAATTTAGTTAGTCTAAAATGTTCAAAACCTACTTTTTAATAGCTTAGATATAATGATGTTTCATCAACATTTCCACGTTATATACCAAATTCGTGAAGTTTTTACTTCTCTAAGTCAAAACAGCAATAATTTTGAAAAAGGGAAAATTTCGAGCAGAAGGGCCAAAGAAAAAAAAGCTTGAATCTACTAAAACGGTCTTCTGCATGTCAGCTATAGTCAGCTTTAGTGAAATACACACACTAACTTGCATTAGACATTATCTTCTTATCATTTGGAGCCTGAATATTTTCAATTTTCTCTCAATTTTAAGGGAAAAGGGGTGCTAGTTTTGGCATTTCTGATCACACATTAAGTCTGAATTTAAAGTTTTTTTTTCACACAAGTCATTGCTTACATATTATAAACCATTACTGCATTGGCAATTATTAGATATATATTCAAATTTGTACGATCCGGAAGTAAAAAAGTCGAAATTCAAATTTAAATAAAATTTCAGAAAGTTTCCCTTTTTCAAAAAGTTTATACCGAAAATCAAAATTTTAAGGAGTTTAATGGTCTTATTTTTCAACATTGTATCACAACTGATAAATTAGGCATAAAACTAGATCAAATGGTGAGATTTATTTATCTGAATGGAATTGACAGCTTAAAAATCGTCATTTTTGCAATTTTTTGCAAAGGGGGTACATTATTTGGCGTAAAGTGGCCATTCTAAAGTATACTGAATAGGCTTCAACTTGGTACTTAATTTCAGTACATCTAACTTATCTACATAAAAATTATGGAGGTTAAATGATAAAATTTAGGTTAAAACTAAAATACAAGAATTTTGTGTGGGGTACTATAAAAGTGGACCTATACTGTCTATGCGTGCAGGTTTAATATATTCGTGTTAACATTTTTATTTCGAAGAGGGGATATAAAAGGGCTGAAAAAATCGGTCTTAATCATAAGTGGGGGGTGCATGGAAAGTGATTTCAGTCCATGGCCTAACATCATTCCAGTACAGTTAAGTAAAATTTTCTTCAATAGTTTCAAAGCAGATGATGAAAAGGGTGATTTTCTCAAATTTCCAATCTAAATCTATGTTCCGCGCAGGCAGCTGGCTTTTTTTTCCATAGGATTGGAACGAAACAGCGGCAGTAGAATACCGAAAGAACCATGGAAGTGATGGTAACAAAAATTAAAGTCCAAAGATATGACAAAAACAGCAACAGAGAAACACATATCAAACAAGGACGTGAGACAGCCACAATGCATAGAAAAAAAGACGACATTAAGAACTAATGCACTCATAGTGTGAACTCCCATAAAAACCAGGAGTTACATCAGGTGTTCCGGAACGGTAAGCATGTCCTGCTCCACTAGTGACAACCGTTACACTATCATCGAGTCAATCTTTGTAAAAGACCTTCCAAACATCATTCCTGTATAAAGTTTGATTGAATTTGCTTCAGTGGTTTCAGAGAAGGTCAAAATGTGAAAAGCTAACGGACGGCGGACAGACGACGAATGCCAAATGATAGCAATACCCTTTGGGTCAGGTGATTTAAAAACAAATTATATTACACTTTGTGAGAAAAAAGAAGGAGCTTAACTTGTCTTTTCCTTAATGAAATAGTAATTAAAGGCTGGTCGCTTAGTTCGTTAATCCATTATCAAAAACAAGAAAAGGCCTGTTGCTAGGACCTATAAACTGTTGCTATGGAAATAATATTGTGGAATTTCTTTATAATCTCTGTATTTCAGTAAGGAATAAGAAAACACATATCTGACTTTTCACAAGGACAAATAAGCAGCTAAATATGCGGTTTTCATGCTTAAATTTTAGAATAATGGCTGGTTGCTAAGGCCATAAATCTGTTGCTATGGAAAAAACCGCATGATTGTTTTTTTTTTACTTCTCCCCTATTAGTATAGGATAAGAAAAACATATGTTGGACTACATAAAAGCAATCAAATGGCTTGTGGTTGGGTAATTAGTCTTTAATTCTATATGAAATCTACCCTTTTTTGTTTCCATGGCAACCACAAAATTTGAAAAAAACCCAATGATTTTTTTGCAGTTTTTGAAATTTCAGAACTAATACTTTCGTCTCAATAAATATTGCATACATATGTATCTGCAGCTTTTTTCCTATCGTCAAGAAAATTGGTCAAATTGAGCTTTTTCCAAAAAATGAGAAAATGCTTATTTCTAGCATAATTCAAGATGGCGGAATTTTATCACAGTAAGGCTTTTTTCAAAGACCAATTATAAAATAAGATTTTACTAGTAGTCATATGCAAACTGAAAACTAGGTGGTATTAGAAATATAATCTATGTGTATTATATGTTGAAAATAAAAAAAAACGGTTATTTTCTTATTTTTCAGCTATTTTTTTGGCCTGTTTAGTTGTCAAAATTCGCCATTGGTTACCATGGCAACGATGCATAATATGGAAAAAATAATTACACTTATTTATATTAAACTTCAAAATATTATGAAATTCTGAGGGGGGCATGAATCACCCCCTGCCTGGTTCTTACAAATAGCTGTTCTTAAAACACATCATTCAAAACCAAGGCACTCACAGTGTGAACTCCCTTAGAGAGTGACAGCAGGTGCTCTGACAGCGTAAACATGTCCTGCTCTGTTAACAGCTCCTGTCACACTGTAAGTGAGCTAATCAAGGCAAAAGTGAAAATCGGTAAAGTGAAATCCGGGAAGACGTGAATCTAAAATTGTCGGCTTTAAATTTGGGACACTAACACGCGAAATCTCAAATGATGATGTTATGTTATGGGGACGGCCATAGAAATTCATGAGAGATGAAATATGAAGCCAACTCCATTACAGAGTACTTCAAGTGAGTGGAGTGCGCAGAATGAAGACATAGTATCCTTAAGGGGTTAGAATTATGATAAAACCAGTAAGTTCAAATAAGAGTGTAAGAACAGTTCAATAGTCTCAACGACTCAGATCTTATAAAAATGTGCTTTTTGTTGTATAAACGGGGTGAAATATCTTACATACGGAACTAATGTTATAAAAGATAATGGTAGTTAAAGATGGAACTTTTTTGTTATAAAATACACTAATTACTACAAAAAATATTAAGAGAAAGATTTTATCGCACTGCTGAAATTGCAATTGACAACATATTTGTCGAATTTGGAGGAAAAGTATTCAAGCGGACGATAGGGATACCTGTGGGTACTTATTGTGTGCCATTTTTTGCCGATATGTTTCTTTATTCACGTGAAGACAGGTTCATTTATAGTATAATTCAGAAAAAAGACGTTCTTCAATTTCATTATCACACTATATACTGAAGATCTTAAGATACTAACATGTTTTTATTTGTTCCGTAAAACTCAAACATCTCTACAAATACTTGTTATAACATGTTGAAATTTTTAATGTAGTCATGTCAACATAATTCTGGGAAAAAATGAAGGATCTTTGAATTCTGAATTTACATTGCCCCAAAATCAGAAGTTAAACAATTAAAAAATATTTTGCCCTTGGTGCTCGTAACTATAGAATATGGACAGGTGTAACTGTTCTGGTTACTCTGGACATAAAACTTACAACAAGGCTATACAGAAAGCATTTCTTCGACTTTTGTTTTCGTACACTTTTCATACATATTCAGTCGGTTGCTGTTGCCTCATAAAGAAATCTGTTTGACAAAATCGGCAGATTTTTCATCTACCTTTGACTTTTAATAAAATACAAGGGGAATTAATAAAATTAAAGAAATTAAATAATTTAGAAGCTGGGCGGTATGGGACGAGTGGTGCCTAACTTCTGTTTTTTAAGTATATATGATGTTCTTGTAAAAGTTTTGCGGATCTAAAGCCTGGCCCGAACGAATAATCTTGCTAATGTAAATACAGAAATTAGCAAGCAGTAATGCTGTATATTTGGATCTGATCTGAAAGACAAAATTCAATTTGCGAAAGTAAATTAACAGCGATTGAAATGTAAACTTTAAATATATTAATAAATGACATAAAATCTTGCCATATAAAGATGCTACTGGTTTCGAGGTAAATCGTAATTTTTGAAGTCATCTAATACTAATTCATGGACAAAAATCAACTTATGAAAATATATATTTGCCGTACTTATCTTTCTATGCTGAATAAATAATGTCAAACTACTTAATGGATTTTTAGTCTTCGCTATTCATACTACTGTGAATAAGTATCAGTTGTTTAAATTATTAAAACTTTCTAAGAAGAATAAGTTTAACGAACCATCGACAAGGGAATATTAGTTATGATGCAATTGGAAGCAACACCAACCTTATATGGTGTAAAGCAAACAATAATATTTATTTTAGTTTATTATAGCAAAAGATAGGATTGTGATTTTCAACGTAATTGAAACTAAGAAGTGAGGGGGCAAGGGTATTAACTGTTATTGTGTTATTGGGTAAAATTGATTCTCTGTTAGCTGTTATTGCAAAATATAATGTTGTGTTAGCTGTTATTGGGTAGTTCTGTGTTAGCTGTTAGGATGAATATTCAGTTAACTGTTAGCTGTTATTGAACAGTTCGGTTTGGTGTTATTACAAATAAATACCCAAAAATTTTCATGCCTCGCTCTGCTCGGCGATTTTTCCTTTCACTTCTAAGTTGGAATTCCCCCTTCGGTATTCTACTGCCGTTGTTTCAAATCCGCCTGCTGCATTTTTGTATAGCTTTTGCCTACAACTGTATAAGTTGTTAGTCGACATTTTGACTATTCAGTCGATTTTGTAATTCAACTTTTTATTTTCTGTGG
>MJUU01034095.1:34002-78524 GCA_002080025.1 Modiolus philippinarum | reverse complement strand
TTTTTTTCATAAAGTCCCGTTCGTAACAGAACAGGAAAAGATCTGCAATGAGAGGTGCAGTTTGTACCCATGGGAATTCCAATGACCTGTTGATAGATGATGTTGTCGAAACGAACAAAAACGTTGACTATCAAAAGATTCAGTGCCTTAATCATGTCATCGCATGTCCAGGAACAATGATTTTTGTAAGTGATTTTAGAGAAGAATCCTTGCTTTTTATTACAACAAATGAATTGTAGACCAGAAAATTTGAAAGACCATTTAATAAGTTGTCCCAATTTCGATTTAATCAATTTATGTGGAAGGGTTGTATAAAGTGTAGAAAAAAAATCATAACTGTCAATAGACGAAACCGGTCTTTGTATTGATTTTAGTTTATCTAAAACTTCAATGGAATTTTTACATATGGCCATATTTTATATCTGATATGGGAACAAGATTGCTACGCGTAGCTATGTCCCCCGCCGCTGCAGTAAAGTCGATAAAGTCCCATAACTCATGTAAAATTTTGCGAATCAAAATGGCGGCAGGATATGATCAACTGTATAACAGCCAAGCAATCCCTTAATTGAATTTTGAGGAGATGTGTCCACAAAGTCTTCTTATGTTGTAGTATGCATTAAGTCGATAAAGTCCCATAACTCCTGTAAAATTTGACGAATCAAAATGGCGATACGATACGATGTTGCACATATGGTGACTAACAATCCTGTAAAATTTGAATAATTTTTGGCCAGCGGTTTCTGAGGAGTTGTGTCCACAAGATTTGCCATTGTATAACATTGTGGAAATAATCAAAGTCCCATAACTCCCAAAAAATTTGACAAATCATAATGGTGATGCGATATGATCTAGTACTAATGGTGACTAACCATCCTGTAAAATTTGAATGAATTCGGGCCAGCGGTTTCTATAAGGAGTGGCGGCCACAAAATTTGCCATTGTATAACAATGTGGAAATAATCAAAGTCCCATAACTCCCACAAAATTTGACGAATCAAAATGGCGATGCGATATGATCTAGTACTAATGGTGACTAAGAATCCTGTAAAATGTGAATGAATTCTGACCAGCGGTTTCTGAGGAGTTGCGCCCACAAAAAAAAACGTGACACATAGACACACGGACGCAGACCATTACCATGTCCCTTCGTCGCGTTGCGGCGGGGGACAAAAAGAAATCATACGATCATATCTTATGTCTCATATTGGCAATTGAAATCATATGATCCTATCTAACGTGTCATGTGGCAATCTGAAATCATATGGTCATATCTAACGTCTCGTTGGGCAATAGTCTTATCTAACGTCTCATTCCTCAATCTGAAATAGTTATTTCAAATGCCTCATATGGTAAACAGAAATCATAATATCCTACACAAAAAAAAAAACATATGAACCTATGTCATGAATCAACGACTGATTTGGCACTACCCTTAGATAATTTTACATTTGATTCCAACCAATCAAATGTTAAATCTTCTGACAGTACTGTCGATCAATTATTCTACAGTCTGCTGTCAATAAATGAACAACAATGTGTAAAGTTTGTTTCTTTCACCGCAGACAGTTTTTCAAGGACGTCGGCTTGGGGTGTAAAAGTATATCTCTTTGAAATGTAACTTTTGCCACTCGCTTGGCCGTTGCAATATTTCTTCTTTTGAAATAGAAATGATTTGGTCTCATATTAAGATCCTATTATTTGTCTTGTAAAGGAAACAGAAATCATATGGCCCATCTAACGTGACATTTGGGAGCAGAAATTATATGGTTCTGCCGAACGTTCCATATGGATAACAGAAATCATATCATACTCATGCAAAGCTCTGTCCTTTGCTCTTTTGTAAAGCAAAAAAAAAATTTTTGCTTTACATTTAGATCATATTGGTTATTTGCTCTCTATCAGTTTTTGAACATCTTTGAATAAATGGTGTTCCAAGCGTTTAGATTTTATCTGCACTGAAGAGACATAAGTTGTCGAAATGCGCATATGCAGAAAAGTAGCAATGGTCCGAAGGCCCATTAGTCCGAAGGTCCATTAGTCCGAAGGCCTATTGGTCCGAAGGTTCATTAGTCCGAAGGTACATTAGTTAGAAGATCTATTGTTCCGAAAATCTAATAAATCGTATATAATGGTTTGACATGGATGTAGCGTTTCTCGACAATTAGCAAAGAATTCCGCTTAAACCGGTGCTAGGGGCCGTTTTGAACTTACTATGAGGTATGAGCATAGCTCATTGATGAAGGCCTCATGGTGACTTCAAGATGAAGAACAACAATAAAAGCGTTGTTCCTTTGCTTGTTTTTTACCATGTATTTGTAGAGACTTTGTCTCATGTGCATTTGCTCCATATCCTTAAATTCCCATTGATAACTTATTATTTCAATCAATGATACTTTGTAAGAAAGCGACACATTTTAATACCCCATCCTTCCAATCTGCAATAAAAAGTAAGGGATATCGTGATTGTTTTCTTTTCTGGAGTTAAGATCGAAGTTTGTTCATTTATAGCCATTTTAACTCACCTAACCCAAAGGGACAGCTTGAGCTATTGCCATCACTTTGCGTTCGTCGTCCGTCCATCTGTTAACTTTTCACATTTCATCTTCACCTCTGAAACCACTGAAGCAGATTCAACCAAACTTTACAAGAATGATTTATGGAAGGTTTTTTGTTTACAAAGGTTGTTCATTTCGTTATGATCCAGATGAGAGGTGGGTTGCTTGGGCGATTATAAATTTAATCTTGGTGCCAGCTGGGACTAATATATTAGTCCCCGGTGCCAGTGAAAAAAGATATTCAAACCCTACCTGTCATGAAAATAAATAATTTAATATTTTTATTTGAGGAATAATGCAAATAAAAATGGTAATCAGAGGCTGACATGTGAGCCTGTATCGCTCACTTGGTGGCTGTTGATCAAATAAGATTTCCCAACATGGTCGAATAAATTATATGACAGCCAATTGCTAGTAAAATCATTCATCTGGCAGATTACTGTCATGTTATAATGCCTTGTAATTATCATTTTGATGTATGAAATTGTTTTCAAGAATTAAAAACATTTTCTGATAGGGTCCTATGTCAAATTATGTTCCCCGGTGGGACCATTTTGTATTTGTGAACGGTACAAAAATATAAATTTTGGTAGATTACCATCATGTTACCATGCCTAGTTAATATCAACTTGATGTATGAAACAGTTTTCAAGAAGTAACAATAAATAACATTTTCCTATTTGGTCCTATGTTTAACTATGTTTCCCGGCGGCGGCAACCTTGGAGGAAATGCAGACCAGTTGAACATATTTAGAACATGGTTGCCATCACTACGCGACCGGGGACCGTCGTCCGTCCGTCTGTCTTTCAACAATTTAAAAAATCTTCAACTATAAATCCACGGGCTAAATGAAACCAAACTTGACCTGAATCATCACCAGAATATGGTTTCTCAAAATAACTTTTTATGGATTTATAGTTGAATATTTCTATTTTTTTTCATGAAAATAAATATTTTCTCTTAATTGGCAAAATCGCCTAAGTCCCCTCCCTTGAAAATCACATGGGCGTAGAGAGCTTTATAATTGCAAAGCTGGTTTTGTTT
This sequence comes from Modiolus philippinarum, assembly GCA_002080025.1. Taxonomy (NCBI): domain Eukaryota; kingdom Metazoa; phylum Mollusca; class Bivalvia; order Mytilida; family Modiolidae; genus Modiolus; species Modiolus philippinarum. The sequence goes on along the minus strand of MJUU01034095.1, from coordinate 74,921 downwards.
ACATCCCTCACGCTGGAGTCTATATCATTAGATACAGGATTTCAAATCTTCATTGCAAGAGTTTATAAGTGAAATGTAAGACAATCATTAATCCACAATAAATTTAATCTCGACATTCAGCAATGTAGCAGCTGATCTACCAAGCAACCATCGACGGACACTAATATGAGTTGCTATTGAGTAAGATGAGATGGTTAAGATACATACCAATCAAAATACTGTTCAGTTGGTTGGTTTTAGAATTTCTATATTAAGATTTTTCTCATATTATTAATTGAACATTGAATACAGAAGTTACATTACACTTTTAGAATCCAATATGTTGCTGCCATTAGTCAGGTATTCCTGGCTTTTATTTTATTAACACTATCATGTCTTGATTCCCTACATCCTGGTAGAATAGTAGAAAATTCCCAGATTTCATGAAGCAGTTTCAGAAACCAAATGATTTTTTTTTTAAACAAAATAGCTAGCATTTTATATACATTTACCTATCTAGTCTTATCGTTTTTCACTGTGTTTTTAAAGGTGGCATGTAACATGTGCATTTTGAAAAGTTTTTGCAGAAAGGACATCTTCATTTGCCTTCACCTTTCAAAGAGTCATTCATCTGCTTCAAATATAGACGTTTAAAGTTATGTGTAGCCATTTCGAAAAAAAAAACGGAATAACGAACCAATGTTATACATTATGCACCGATGATAATAGTTGACCGGAAGACATGTCACATATACTATAAATGTTGCATATTTTGCATGTCATGGCCAAACCTATATGTCTACACGTTAAAGAAACTCCTAAAAGTTTATAAAGTCTTATTCAAAGGCACACAGTTGATGACAACAGCGATGCACGACAAAGCATAATGTCATTGTACGGCCAAATAATGTATGTCTAATGCACACGTATTGCACTTTATTAGGAGTAAAAAACAAGCAGATATACCTATTCATAATTACTTCGGCATAGCCACAAAAGGAAACGAAAAGGCAAATTATTCCCCCCTGTGAGAGGTGTTGCGCTTACGACGAAATCTGTGGATAAAAAAATCAATAAAAAGTCAAAGTCAAATTATCTCCCCTTGATGGTGTAGGAATCATATTCCTTCATGCACATCTGCATATTGTTTTTTCTTTGTGTAAACTTTACTTTACCCCGGGTTCCCAGAAGGCAATCGTGAACAGACAGAAATAGAGGGCGATTCCTACACACCCGAAATTTTGTTTACGGGTAGTATAATTATGCATAGTCTAAATTATAAATATGCCTAATGTAAAACAGTTATGCTTCGCCTGAAATGATTTTAGTTAAGGATATACTTATTCTTCTGGCTTGTAATAATTATAGGCAAAGCATAATTATTATGTTAAGACTAGGCATATATAACAGCCATTTGAATTTTTCAAATATGATCAAGTTTCGCCTTTATTTCCTAACTGTAGCCGAAAATTGACCTTCGGACCAATGGGCCTTTGGACTTATGAACCTTCGGACCAATTGGCCTTCGTACCAATGAACCTTCAGACTATTGCACGGTCCCCAATTCACAGTAACTTCGGTATTTAGTTATTTGTTAACACTGGGTCGATGCCTCTGCTGGTGGACTGTTAGTCCTCGAGGGTATTCACCAGTCCAGTAGTCAATACTTCGGTGCTGACCCGAAAGTCGATTCTATTTGGAACCTTGCAATATCTAAATTTTTGTAAATTGTTGAAACTAAGGAGTATCTCCCTCATGCAAAGGTATGTCCTTAGCTAATTTTGGCTTTACATTTAGATCATATTGGTTATTTGTTCTCTATTAGTTTTTGAACATCTTTGAATTAATGGTCTTCCAAACGATTAGATTTTATCTGCTCTGAAGAGATAAAGTTGTGGAAATGCGCATATGCAGAAAAAAAATTCACAGTAACTTCGGTACTTAGTTATTTGAAAACAGTCATCGTATTCGTATGCCTCTGTGTTATTTTTCATATGAGAAATCATATAATCCTATCTTATTTCGCATATTGGAAACAGAAATCCAATGGTCGAATTTTACGTCTCATTGGGGAAACAGAAATCATATGGTCTTATCCAATGTCTCATATTGTCTTTTTTTTCTGAAATAGGAATCATATGGTCATATCCATCGTCCCGAATGGGAAACACGGCTCTCTCTAACGCCCAAGTTGGAAAGCAGAAACCACACGATACTATCTCAAATCGGACCAAAAATCATATGGTCCTATATAAAATCGTAAATATGGAACAAATAACTAATGGACGTATCTTCGAAACAGAAATCATACGATCCTATATATTGTTTTGTCTTTTCTTAGGCCATGTATGTCAAAGGAATATAATTTGGCCCTATCTTATGTCTCATGTGGGAAACTTAAATCATATAATCCTGCCTTGTCTCATAGGAAAAGCAACAATCTTATGGTCCTATGTTACTATATGTCTCTTAAGGGAAAGAAAATATAATGTTCAATCTTACGCCTCATATGAGAAACAGAAATCATATGATATTTTCTTTCTTTTTTTTCTCAGATGGAAAACAAAAATCTTATGGTCTTGTCTAACTCTGCACATGGAAATCTTAAATCATATGGTCATATCTTGTGTTTCATATGGGGAACAGAAATCACATGGGCATATCTAACGCCACAAAGGGGAAAAAGAAATCATGTAGTCATATCTTTGATACAACAATATAATATTCTGCTGAAGTGAAATATCCAGGTAATTCCTGCAATTTGATTGGTTACCTTGACAGGGGGTATGAGATAGCAAAATCACAATTTTTAAACGCTATTAAAAGAAAAAGTATGGCCTTTCTAGAAGAATATAATAGTTATTCGGGCTTCACAGGGGATACGGGTTCAACACCTACAATGGCTGAAAAATATAATTGCATGCCACAATCTGCTAGGGAACTACACAGGATATTCCTTGGGTGGTTCCCTATGAGATTTTTTATGTTACAACCTCATCAAAGATGGCCACGATGTTTGAATATGAAAAAGAAAGGAATGGGGAAAATATCAAGGAGACAACATCCCATCTCCAGGTTAAAACTACCCAAAATAAAGCATCTAGGGGTCATTGTACGGTCTTCAACACAGTGAGGAACCTCACACCATATAGCAAGCCCTAAATGGCCCCAAAAAGTAAAAAAAAATGAATAAATAAATGGAAACAAACCACATCCAATAACCCGAATATCAAGAAACTAAAATTTTATAGAAGACAAGGATAAGCCATTGACCAACATATTCCTGACTTGGGACAGCCGCAAAAATTGCGGTGGGGGTTAAACTCGTTTTGTTGGATCCAAACCCTTTCCTAATGTGTGGTGAATAGCTAAAAAATAAATACACAAAAAGACTCACAGTAAAAATCAAACAAGAAAAAGTTCAACTCATCAAGACGAGTACCTTTACAACAATATATTCTCTGAAACTGTAACAGTTACATCTGGTGAACTGATGTATAGTATGCATAATGATGGGTGGTCTTCTGACCCAGTCACCAGGGAAGCGATACAGGCTCTTATAATGCAGGATTTTTTTTTCATTTGACTCAATAGAAATAAACTAACGTATTTCAATTGCAGTTTTCAAAAACTGCTATTTAAATTTAATCTTAAATATGAGAAAATGTAATCAAATACTAACTTTATAATCGGAAATAGTAAGTTTTTATTACTTTTTAGCATTTCCGTATAAAAAATAAATTAAAAAAATGTCGCGTAGTGAAAGTCTATATGTAGATTAAGTTGTAGATCTATTCGAGTTTTAACAGTCTAGTAAAGCAAGTCACCTTCAAAAAAGTCTCGAGAAAAAAGTATAAAGTAAAAATATAGATTTGAGTGTCAAAGTTCGATGCACAACATACATGAATCAAAGGTAGATATGTGAAAAGCAATACTTTTGGATGGTGAAAATTTATCTCATGAAACTTGATGAGAGGCCCAACAGGTAACCTTACTCAATTTTTGGCAAGATTTTGTTTGCATGTTTACGGATACCGTACCGATTAAATGCATAAATATTGAAATCTAGAAGTAGTCAAATTGATTTTGTGTAATTTTATCATACTCGGGTTATTGGATGTGGTTTGTTTCCATTGATTTATCAAATTTTTTACTTTTTGGACCGTGTAGGGCTTGCTATATGATGTGAGGTTCCTCACTGTGTTGACCCCTAAATGCTTCGTTTTGGGTCGTTCTAACCTGGAGACGGGATGTTGTCTCCTTGACAATCATCCCATTTTCTTTCTTTTTAAAATAGATTCCTGCGAATGCTAAGACAGAGATTTAAGATTAATATTGCCGCCATATAAAGACATTAATGCTACACACCACCCTCTTTTGTCCTTGACAAAATTTAACTTTTTTTTCATGATTCACCTTAAATAATAAACATTTGGTTATCTATCAATGCAGGTATTGTGTTCGCCCTGGCTATTTTTATCTTCAAAAACCATTTTATTGTTGCCAGATTAATTCTTGAGTGATTGCAATACTAAACTTAATATTAGCACATCTGCTAACTTTTATTTTGGTGATGTTGCATTTTTGCCTAAATTATCCACATACTTGATCAAGTTATAAATTCAGTCGTTACTTTGCACATTTATAGACAGTGTGTTTCTGAATGCCCATCTGATTTTTATGTTTATAAGGGAGATAATTTAAGACAATAACTCTTCAGACTAAGCTTATAAGCAAGGAATACAGTCAATCTGTTTAAAACTATATCTGAGATGTAATTCTGCAGCACGAAAAGACCATCAGTGATTCTCCATCAGTGAATCAATGAAATGAAGTATCTATGTGTATTACAGTCATCCAAAATGCTTGCTTTCATGTACACTCTGAAGACGGGGACCGGTCAACCTGACGCGAATTATCATTGGATGTTATGTAATTGTTATATATCATATTTTTTATCCATTATAATCTTTAAATCGTGACTTGTTATGATATTTTCTTTTCTGTTATTAGTTGTGGGGGATATATATTATTAGTATTGTACATTAAATTATTCGATAGTTTTATGCGAAATCACTTCATTATCATCGTAGAAGTGACATATGTTGTAGGAGTCAGTAATATTTCTGTTGCTATATCATATATTTTCGTCCCTCTACCAATATGAATTGCTCTAAATCGTGACGAATTATTCAATGATATCTAATATTTCTCCCAAAAAATAAAAAACCCTCAGTTGTAAAATAACAATAATGTAGATGAAGCAACAGTCGTCTGGCAAGATATTACAGACGGATAAGATAACTGAAAAAAAATCTGACATAAGTATTCCTTTAACAAAGGATGCAGTGGTTGTAAGAATGTAGAACTTGAAATTTCAGGATACCCACATGAATTTCGCATAAATTTTCAGAACCAGTTTTGGTATTATTTTGGTGCATCATTTTGTGCGAAATACTTTGCAGTCGTTACATCTGAAAAAATGTGTCGTTGTCTACATCGGTTGCTGAAATTTTGACCTGTAAGTGAACAAATAAATGGATATGGAGTAAATGTACATGGAACAAAATCCCTATTAATACATGGTAAGATTAAGCAAATGGAACACCACCCTCATTGGCGTCCTTCATCGTGAAACAACCATAAGGCCTTCAACAAAGAGCACACGCTCTTACCACATAGTAAGTTCAAGACGGCCCCTAGCACTAGTTTGAGCGGAATTCACTTGCTAAATGTTGAACAATGCCACATCCATGTATCCACTGTTTTACATCTTTTTTTCATGGATGCGGGGTCGTCAACAAGCATAATATATCAGGCAAAGTACTCTTACAAGCACTGTCATCCATTGCCTGACAAAGGGACCAATAGACAATACATCATATAAACGATCACAGAGCACCCATCGAGTTGATTGTAAGAAAATTCCGGGGATGTGGGCAATATATATACAGAAGAATAGTTGAATTTTTACAAGAAAGACAAATATTGAATTTTGATAGTGCATTAATATGAGAATTTCTCACGCGTACAAGTACATTATAACTGACAAAATTAACAGAGCATACCAAGAATTACAGTCCGTATCCAATCATAAGCATCTTGGCGTTATCATATCAGACAATGGCTTCTAGCATGATCACATAGAGTATGTTTCGAAAAAGGCCTACAATCGTTAAATATTCTTCGAAAGTCACGTATGATTCTCGATAGATTTACACTAGAAAAACTATATCTTTCATTTATCAGACCGATTTTGGAATATGCTGATGTTATTTGGGACACTGAAAATGTGAGTCTGATCCAAAAATTAGAAATATTCAAAATAACAGGGGGCAAAACTCACCTCGCACGCAAAGTTATATGAAGAGACTAAGTGGGAGACTCTATGCGATAGACGGTATAATCACAAGTTAATATTTTTCATAAAATTATTTATAGTAACACCCCAGAATATTTATCAAATTTGATACCAGTTCATGTGGCTGACAGACATTCTCACAATACTAGACAAAGTCGTAATTTAGTTGAAATAAGAACTCGTACAAATCTGTATTCTCAATATTTCCTTCCTTCAACTGTAAGAAATTGAATCTCGCTTACCAATGACATACGTAATGTTAAAAGTACTGGGTTGTTTAAACGTCTACTTTCTTCCCAAAATAACAAAGTGACTATGTACTATTATGTTGGAAGTAGAATTGGCCAAATTATGCATTCACGCTTGCGCATGGACTGCAGTTCATTAAATTCTCACCTTTTCGTCCGTAACTTAGTGTATTCTCCAAATTGTGTTTGTGGAGCAATTGAGACCCCTTCCCATTATTTGCTACTGATGAGACATAATTTGTCGAAATGTGCATGAAAATAAATTCACAGTAACTTCGGTATTCAGTTATTTGCTAACATGTCCAAAACATCGTTTGCCTAGAGAAAATCTCATGACTTCCTTGGCTGATTTACCTATAAATATTACGACCCATCTACTTCTTTTTGGTTCTAATGACCTTACAGACGATCTAAACACTACAATTTTTATAGCTGTCCAAATTTTCATTTTACAAAGTAAAAGATTCACACCGTAGCAAACTTGAAAACCTTTCGTTAAAAAATATATATATATTTTTTTTCCTTTTTGTTGTTTATATTTTGAATACATATGCTGTACACTATTACTCGTTCTGTTATGCTAATCAACTGAAAACAAATTGTATATCCTAACTTGTTGATATCATCTTAGTTCTTTCGTATGTTTTTGTACATTTATATTATCCGATAATATGAGTTCTTTTACACTATAGTATCTGATTTAATAACAACTTTGTTATTGCTTCTGACTTTTTTTTTGGATTAAATGATAATTATATGATATAACTAAAATAGTACTAAGGTACTTGCGAGCATGATTGAATCAAATTCATTCACTATAAGTGCTGTATAACCATAGGAGACAGATTTATATAAGCTTTGCTTGTTTCTGAATCCTATAAATGTTATTTAGTTATATATGATTATATTCTTGTACTGTTCATGTACTGTACATGTATATGTCTTTGTTCAATAAATATGTTTAAACCAACAGAGCATACACCTCAAGCACGGGGAATCTTTTTACGGAATCCATACTACACGAGAGACAAACTCGGTGGTAAATGAACAAATAAAGGGATATGGAGCAAATGCACATGGGTCTACACGCAAAATTGGCACAGACAAGGCCACTAGATTCTATAAACCAGTTGTGAAAAATGGAGTTTAAACAAGTATTTTGTGAATGTAAAAGAGGAAACATCAACAAAGGCCGAAAATTGCAGTCTACATGTATACATCTGGCATGCTCCTAGACAAATAATATTGATACATAGGGAATAATACATTGCAAAATCCGTATCACATGCCGTATCATCCCGAGTTACCAATATCAGCCTCTGGCCTGGGGGCTGATATTGGTCGAGGGATGATACCACGGCATGTGATACGGATTTCGCCATGCATTATACAGTTTATCATATATTTAAACAGAGGACTACCAATGTCAAAACTTGAAATCGGTAAGAGAAAAGGCATGTATTTTTGTGAAGAGGAAAATTTCAAAATGGGCGGAAAGGACTAGAAGTTTTGGACTAAATCTAACATGAAAAGAAAAAAAGTTTGCTAGATTTTTTTAACTGATCCTCACAAAACAATTTCACCCAAAACAAATCTTTGTTATCCACCCCCAAAAAATTTTTTTGCCCCCCAAAAAAGAAATCCCCCAAAAAATTTAACCCCCGAAATTTAATGATAAAAGTAAAATTGAAAAAAAAAATCGAAAAGGGTATGTGATAAAGGGTAAGCAATGCGATAAAGGGTAAGCCATGCGATAAAGGGTATGCGATAAAGTGTATGACGTCATAGTGTGAATACGGAATGAACGTCATGCACTGTATCACATATTCAAAACGTCTGTATTTATTACTAAACATATGATAAAGTGTATGACGTCATAGTGTGAATACGGAATGAACGTCATGCACTGTATCACATATTCAAAACGTCTGTATTTATTACTAAACATATGATAAAGGATATTTATATAGAATTATTTTGTTATAGCTTCTAGTTACTCATGTAACTCCTGCCTAGCCTGATCAAGCTCTAAAGCGCTTGTGTACAAATGTACTTCCATTAATTAGTTTTCTCGGTCATAACCCCGCCCCCCCCAAAAAAAAAAAATCGAATCAAATTTTTAAATAGATGGCGCACAACGGCAATGTGCACTAAACATTATGTGAAAGTTTCAGTTAATTTCATCAAGTGGTCTAGGAGGAGTTGTTGCCACAAAGTCAGTACCCTATGGCGGACGAACGAACGAATGGACGGACGGACGAACGAATGGAAGAACGAACAGACACCATGATCACTATATACCATCCGCTAAATCGGGGTGGGGTGTAATAAATAGCATCTGTAGTACTATAGTACTAAAAGAAAACATATCATTTACTTCTGACCTATTATTTAAAATAGACCTAAACCTACTGCAAATATCACTGTAGTTTATATGTTTTATGAAAATGGTTCTTATTGAAATTAGATTAATTACATAAAAGTTTTATGCATAGGGACTAAATCTGCAAATGATTAATTTCAAAAGAACACTGGATGATTTAGTAGATAGCTTAATCACTTCTTCTACGCTCTCGTGGGAAGTTATCTTATCAGATAAATAATATTCTGTAATAATTCAAAAACTGAAATTACATAAGAATTTAAATTGATTTTGCATTGATTTACTATAATATTCGGAAATTCCATGACTTTAATATAAAAATATCATGCATTTAACAACATTAGTTACTGGATTGGAATATTATTTTTAAAAGAAAAATACAAAAACTGGAGTTACAAACCATATAAGAACGGAATCTTTTATCGCAAAAAAAAATAAAATAAAAATAGGATTTTAGTATTTAGATGAGGAAGAAGAAGTGATTTTTTGTCTTCAAATAATTCAAGAAACAACAGATAGAATTTGGATTAATTATGTCTTTTTGTCCCGAGAGTCTGTGAGTCAGTCCGAAACTTATTCATGTGCTTTTTGATTAGACCTAAACACTTGCCAAATATGAAAAGTATATCTCCCATAGTTCAAAAGTTATAGCAAAGGTTTAAGAAAAATTGTTTTTTGTTAGGTCAAAGGTCAAGGTCAGAGAGGCCAAAAATAGTAATTTACCTCTTCACGATTCAGAAAATTTTGACGAATAATGGGACATAACTCCGGAACCCTTTGGACCTTTGAACGTATATTCGAAGTCGACTCGAGTTTTGTGGTGAACAAGTTACATAACAAGTTTGAAGACTATGTTATCCCGTTCACAAGTTATCAGTCGGAAACCTTCCAGGGAAGGAACGGACTGACATATGGGCTGAGGGTATCACATAATACCACGCCTCTACGAGTGGCGGGTGTATAAAGAGGAGCCACTGGGAACAATCGATCTCAAACACCATTTACCAGGCCATCAGCTTTGTGTCTTTTTCTTCAAAGTTTCACAACATCCCAAGCGCTTAAATGTAGTTGATGGTAGGGAAAATCGACACAATCTCGGCCATCAGAAGGAATCAAGTTACTTATAGCAGTCTGGTAATGTTGTCTGGTAATGTTGTCATCTTATTCCTTAATTGTTGTGTGCTTTGATTCAATATATGGAGAGTTCTGTCAACTGGCTCGGAATTTGAATGTATTTTGATTTTCAAATTGTTTTACAATAGTGAACAGATGTAAAGAACTTGCATATTGGTAATGATGATCTGTTATCTAGTGTACTTGTATCTTCACTTGTATGGGTTGCTGTTCTTATACACAGTTAGAGGTTGCCATTCCAAATACCGACTTTCTGTCCAATATTTTGCCAAAGTTTCACTATGATAATTATTTTTTTTAGAAACTGGTATGTAAATTTCCAAATGAATAGTGATTGATTGATTGATTGATTGATTAATTGATGTTTTATGCCAACTTCGGCAATATTTCAGCTATATCGTGGCGAGAACTGTTAAGTATTTTGAACAAATATGTTAAATTTTAAAAATATCAATATAAAACCATTATAGCTTTATACAAGTAAAACGATAGTGTAAAATATAAAAAATACAATTGGAGAAATGTCAGTTTAACGTTATATTATTACTTTAAGATAAATCCATTTAAATCTTACTAAATAAATCGATTGCTTTTAAAAATTGAACGATTTTGTTGAATAGTGAAACAACAATCAAAAATCATAAAATCAAAATACATGCTAACATAAGGATCACATACAGACAGAGAGCAACATAAATAACGAAGACAACACAAACAGAACATAATACATTCGCCACAAAAAATAAAACACTAACAATGGGACCCCTAAAAAACAAGAGTGCCATCAGGTGTTCTGGAAGGGCAAGCATGACTTTTTCACATGAAAGTGATTTTCAAGGGAAGAAAAGAGGCCTGGATGAACTGGCGGAAGTTGGTAAAAGTCAACCAATGCAATAAAATTCAATCCTCTACAGAAATCACAGCTCAAATTATTGATATTATATAAAGTCGCTGATTAATTATTAAAGATGCTTTTTTATATGAAACCCTATTATAATGAGATTTGTTTAATCAGACTGTTCCTTGTTGTAGACAATATCGCACCTTTAAATGGAGCATACATATTTTGGGCAGAATCGGAACGCTAGAGAATTTCAATTCCTTCAATAATGTATGCTACAATTCCAAACCAGCATCTTGCATTCTGGTTAAGATTAGGTTTGACATCAATATCACCAGGTATGAAATTTTCTGCAGGTTTTCCTGTCAAAGTCAGAATTGCCAAGTACATTTGATTCTGCATCTGTTATTTCAAAGATCTTAACTTTTCGTTTAAAAGGATCTTTTCTAATGATTTCATTTTATCAGGCCAACCATTAACTAATGAATCAATATTCGGAGCAACAAAAGGAGCTATATAATCATCCAAGACATGTTGTTTCAGTACACCCTTTGTTCTTCAAAGTGTTTGTGCAGCCAATGGTTGTGGTTTCCAAAACGACAACAGATACGCTCCCTATATACAGTAAGATACATATAGTATCTATCCTTTCAAGTCGTTGATTATATAAGTTCTACTGTTGAAAGGGTTAAACTTTAAAAGTTCGAGCTTTAGCGAGAAATTTTTATGTTGTAGAATTATGATAATCAACGACTTGCAATTGATATACATTTGTATTTTATTTCTATAATTCTAAAATTAATGACATATTCACGTGTTTTAGTTTCTATACTGTTGATTGTCAATACTGTGACGTTACCGGATATGAAATTTACATTGCATTGAAATCAACAAAAGCAGATTCAAGATAAATGAATAATGTATGCTTTGAGTATAGATTTATAATACTATGCTTGGAGTAAATAATTTTTATATTGATTTGTACTTGAAATTAATTTATCTAAGGTATATTTTGCTATTTGAAGAAAAGGTAGTGACCTTTTCAATATCCATTGAAATCGCGAAATCAATTTATCCACATGTTGGAATACACTTTGATCTTCTAAAGAATGAAATTGTCGAGAACAACATTAGCATTAGAGAATAACATTGTTTTGTTTTGTTTATGATGATACACAATTATTATTGACAGAATATAATCCATCGCCTCGGTAGGATAAATGAGGGGGATGACACGAGGGTCTGCCCTCCAAATTTCCAGATTTTTTAACCTTTTTTCCCAATTCCCACATTTTTGGCCCCCTTTTCCCAAATTCCACATTTTTTGGGCTATTCCCATTTCCCACATTTCTACATTTTGAAACACCAATAACATCAATAATTTTATTTGCCCACATGTTCCATAAAGTTAAAGTTGTTTCATCATAGGAAATATCCTTACAAAAGTACCTGAATTCTGTGCACCACAATACATCAACCGGGAACAAAACTTAAAACATTTTATGGATGCTGCGGAGGGCTATGCAAGAAAAATAGATTGAACGTGAATAAGTTGAAGACCATGACTCTTTTGATCCCAAAACGAATCAATCAGCTACAAGGGTCATTTAGAACTACTAGTAAATCAACATCAGTTTTCAAAAATACTGTCTGTCACCCATTCATGACGAATATGCAGTTGTTCCTGCAGATAAGGCCCCTTTTTATCTGTGAAAATAATAACAGCGAAAGAACTTGGAATTGGTAATTCTTAGGGCAATCTATCTTACACAGATACTACTCCGTCTATTAAAGGAAGAGATAGTACAGTCATACATTTGTTTTGCTTTCCTTTGGGATTTTGGCAAACGATGAAGACAATAATCTCCACTCTTTGTACTGGATACACAAATTAAACTAATGCCTATAGAAACAATGGTGCACCACTAGATCTACAAAATATTCTACAAAACCTATTTCTAAGCTGTTAAGCTTCATTTTGACATCTTTAAAAGAGGATATTCAAATATAAATTTCAAGAAGCGATACTAACGAAATGTGAATGTTGAAAAACTATAGTTGAACTCTCGATCATTTTCACACTTAACAGCTTTTAAACTTTTGACTTCTCTGCACTTTAGTCTTATACTACCATTTCTCGTGAACAATTGAAATCTCGGCTGAAAAATTTAATTCCCATAAGAACGGTGAACGGAGATATATAAGTACATTGCTATAAGATAAGATAAGATAAGATACATTTATTCCAATCAAGGTCCCTCAAGGGGCAATTACAAATATAACGTTCATAATTCAGACACAACAATAAAACAAAATTACAGGTTATAGGTAGTTATAGGTAGAGAACAAGTATACTTTATGGAATACAACAACGAATTTGAGTGAGGAAGATTAAATGTCAAGCTTGTAATCCACAATATATTTATAAGTTTGGAGAACTTGTTTTTTAACAGACCAAAGAAATTTCAATGGAATAAACAAATTAAGGGTTTTTCAAACTAAAGATAAAAAGCAAGCCCAATCATTTCATATTGGTCTCCGTTATATAGGTAATACTTTGTCACTAAACACCCTTAGCTTAGGTGATTTCCCTGGACTTATATAGCCAAAGGAGCTCAAAATTAAAGATACCAAAATACTTCCACATCGGCCTTATTCCTTGACCATTATCTTGAAATTGACAGCAAATGTAGACTTAAAAATAGGCTGTATCACAAACGCAATTACTTCTTTTTCCAATAGTAAACTTTCCCTTTCTTTGTAGCAATATTCAAACAGCACCAGCATATGGAGCTTATTTCTCCAAACCGTTCGCTACTCAAGCGCATGTGGTCTAAACAGTAACTTCCTTGATAGAGCCTGTTCGATCACAAATAAGTTATTTAAACAAGGGTTACTAATATCATCAATGCACAAGTTTTATGGTCGACATCACAATCTTCTACACCACTATGGGATATTTGCTATCAAGGGGCTGCCATGCATTATTCTTGTAAATTATGGTTGAATTTGCTTCAGTAAGTTTTCAGAGGAAATAATCAAAAAGTGTTTCACATATGCTAAAATAATAAATTAATATTCCATGCTACCAGCCTTGTCTTTTTGAAGACTCATATGAGCAATCATTGTCAAGAAACCGCCCATTTATAGTATTCCAGTAAGTATTGGTCAAATGTACTTGAAACGTTTCATATAGCAGCTGATAAAACAATGTTTGTCTCATTTTGTGTTAGGTTTAACTATGTCCCTCGCTTGCAATCATCTTGTTTTTCAGTGGATCATAGAGAAACGAGTTTTGTTTTTCTAAAAGACCTTCCATACATTATTCCTGTAAAGTTTGGTTGAATTTTCTTGTCGTTTCAGAGGATATGATCAAAATATGATTGTTCGTGAGGGTCTAGTGTTAAGCTATGTATTACGCTGGCGGCCATGTATTTTTTGTCGTATCCAAAATAAATAAGCATACTTCGTAAAGGACCTTCTATATATTATTCCAGTACAGTTTGGTCAAATTTTATATTATACCTTCAGAGCAGATTAATTAAAACATGAAGCTGTCAAGAGCTTGTACCGCTCACCTGGACCCTTGCTAACACAGACAGTCTTTGTTAAAGGATCTAAATTAAACTATGGTTACACTTTGCCTATGGTGTTCTCAGAGGACAAGCCCCTTTAAAGTGTTTCGGTTGGGACCAATTTTGGTTCCATCTTCCACAGGGGATCATCAAAGGACTATTGTGGCCAAGTTTCGTTCTAACTGGCAAAGCAGTTACAGGGAAGATCTTTGAATGTTTTCATAAATGATCTAATGATAAACTATGCTTACTGCTGGCATCTATCAGAGAAATAGCGCTTACTTACATGTAAAAACACCTTTTCTTGCATGGGACCGCCTAAAGACTATTATGGCCAAGTTTGGTTCCGATTGGCTCAGCAGTTCCACAGAAGGCAATCTTGGAATGTGTTTTCCCATAGGGTGAAATGTTAAAACTACTAGTATCTTCAACGATGGCGGCCAGTCTGGATATATCGCTGTGTTAAAAAAAAACCTTTTTGCAGGGGAGCAACCAAGGACTATGATGACCAAGTTTGGTTCCCACTGGCTCGTCAATTTCAGACAAGATCTTAAAACGTGTTTTCGCATAGGATCCAATTTTAAATTATGTCCCCCCCCTGCAGCCATCTTCGATACAGCGACGACCTAAAAACAACATTTTGCAGGGACCATCTAAAGACTATTGTGGCCAAGTTTGGGTTCAATTGTCCAAACAGTTTCAGAGACGAAGGTCTTTGAATGAAATGTTTGGACGGACGACAGGGTCCAATGTTACACTATGCTATGCACTGGCGGCCATATTTTAAACAAATCAGAATGACGTACATGAGTACTTTTTGTAAGGGGGTCCTGCCATGTTTGGTCAAATTTATGTTAGTATTCAGTAATATGATAAAACGTAATATGCACATCATGTGGTGCTTGCTATATCATTAAGTTCTGCTGAGTAGTATCAGAGGAGTTTGCTGAGTAGTATCAGAGGAGTTTGCTGAGTAGTATCAGAGGAGTTATGCTAGTTGTGCTGAAAAACTTTGTGATGAATAGACAGAAAAGTATGACAGAAAGTTGGGGATACATGCTCACTCAAGTCAATGATAGTGAATAAACTGTGACCAAGCAAAATGGACCCTTTAATATGAAGGAAGTCTTCCACCTTTACCTGCTAACAGATGATTCGGAAAGATTTATCATGGGGACAATAGACTCATGTTTTTTGTCCTTCATTTTCCGCATTGCTGTGTTTATGAAGCGACTCTCAGTTTTCATAATTCTTTCTGTAAGAATAATTTCAATTCCTTCAGTTAAGTCACTCTATCTACCAAATGATGTCTGGAAAAGCTTAACAGAAACTAGAAGTTTTTACAACCAAAATTATAAGAACCCACAGGAACAACCAAGAAGTTGATCTTATGACAAAGACCTTTAAAAAGCGACCACTTTTGATTTTTTAATCATTATTTATTATTCCCGCACTTTCGAATGAAAGTTCGGGGATATTGTCGCTGGCCTTGTCCGTCCGTCCGTCCATCATAAATCCTAGAGACGCGAACTCCTCCTACATTTTTGGATTTAGGGTTTAAATTTTGTTATACAACTGTTGCATATATGCTGCAGATGCGCAATAAGCTTTCGGATTTTTTGATATTGGTCTTGGTGCAAACAAGAGGCCCCAAGATGTCCATTTTGACAAATGTTGCATGCGATGCGAACTCCTCCTACATTTTTGGATTTAGGGTTTTAATTTTGTTGTAGAATTGTTGCATATGGTCTGTAGATGCGCAATAAGCTTTTGCATTTTTGATATTTATCTTGATGCAAACAAGAGGCCCCAAGATGTCGATTTGACAAAGACCACAAAATGTGGATTGTGACACATATGGCATGCGACGCAATCTCATTCTACATTTTTGGATTTATGGATTTAATTATGTTGCAGAATTGTTGCATATAGTCTGTAGATGCACAATAAGCTTTCAGAATTTTGATTTCGGTTCCAACTTTGGTAAATTTCCTGAAAATATCAAAGACTGATATTTTGGGACATTTTGGCATATAATCTTATATTTTGGCAAGTATTCGGAAAAAATAAAAAAATCTGAAATCTTAGGAATCGAAAATGTGATTCCAATTTTGGTAAATATCCTGAAAGTCTCAAAGACCACTTATTTTTGGGGAATTCTACCTAGCAACCATACTTTTAGCATTTGTTTTGATAAGGTTAATCATTTTCACCAATTGGATTTCAAAAATATTTGATTCCAGTTTTGGTAAATTTCGTGAAAGTATCAAAGACCACTTATTTTTTGGAATCCTACCCAGCAACAATACTTATAGGATTTGTTTCCATTAGGGCAATCATTTTCACCAATTGGATTTCAAAAATATTTGATTCCAATTTTTGGTAAATTTCCTGAAAGTGTCAAAGACGACTTATTTTTTGGAATTCTACCTAGCAACAATACTGTTAGGATTTGTTTACATTAGGGCAATCATTTTCACCAATTCAATTTCAAAAATATTTTATTCCAATCTTGGTAAATTTCCTGAAAGTGTCAAGGACCACGTATTTTTAGGAATTCTACCTAGCAACCAAACTGTTAATATTTGTTTCCATTAGGGCAATCATTTTCGATTCCAATTTTGGTAAATTTCCTGAAAGTCTCAAAGACCACTTATTTTTTGGGAATTCTACCCAGTAACCATACTGTTAGGATATGTTTTGATTAGGGCAATCATTTTCACCAATTGGATTTCCAAAATAAGTTGATTCCAAATTTGGTAAATTTCCTGAAAGTCTCAAAGACCAATCATTTTTTTGAAATTCAACCTATCAACAATATTTTTGGGATCAGTTTCAATTAGGACAATCATTTTTAACAATTGGATTTCAAAAATTCTTGATTCCAATTTTGGTAAATTACCTGAAAGTCTCAAAGACCAATTAATTTTTGGAATTCTTCCTAGCAACCATACTTTTAGCATTTGTTTTGATAAGGTCAATCATTTTCACCGATTGGATTTCCAAAATAATTGATTCCAAATTTGGTAAATTTCCTGAAATTGTCAAAGACCACTAATTTTTGGAATTCTACATTGAAACCATAGTTAAAAATTTGTTAGAATTAGAAGAAGCATTTCACCAATTCGATTTCCAAAATATATGATTCTAAGTTTGGTAAAATTCCTGAAAGTCTCAAAGACTACTTATATTTTGGAATTCTGCCTAACGACCATATATTCATTAATTTCTTATGGTAAAAATAGTGACTGTCAAAAGTTTAATTTCAAAAATGTTAAAAAAATTTACAGGGTCTATAGCTGTTTTCTGTGTCAAACAGGGGCTGCGGGGATCACTGTAGTTTCCGACAGTCATTACTCTAGTTTTTTAAAGCAGTTAAATTTCCCAATTCCCACATTTTGTGATTTCCCACTTCCCTAATTTTTTTAATCATTTTTCCAATTTCCCTAAATTTTTGACCCCCTTTTCCCATTTCCCATCACCGTGTCACCCCCTCATAAATAATAAACAGAATGCCGTAGGCTAGCCATTGTCATTCGCGGTTGAAGAAAACACTCTGGAAACCTTTATTTTTCAAAATTTCACCAAGTCCAAGGCGATGGATGATATACTGTCTTTACCATGATTTTCCCCGTAGTCTTGTCCTTGTCATGAATAATTGAAATTCCTTTATTATCGGATATACCAAATGTTTAAAGTGTTGTCATTGAGATTTAAGATACAGTAAATGCTCTTCATCAGAAAAAATTAGCCCATTTAGCCCATGTTAAAACAAATGGGGCTACAAATACACAATCGCATAGGCTCTTCCTTTTGCGGCATGAATTTAAGTCATGCTCATGCTATGCAGACAACTGTGCCATACCTCAAAATTACCACAGGAAATGCAAATGCCTCCGTCATTCCATTTAAATTTTCACACTTTCACATGTACAAAAAGTATTCGGTCACTCTCTTTTTTCACTATATATTCTTTGTAAAATCACATTTTTTCCAAAAATTATTATCAAGCCATTTCTTATCCGATTTCTTTAAAATTTGCACCATAAAAAGAGAATTAAATAAATTTTCATTGTTTATTTGGATATAATTTTCTAAATTGCCATTTCAGAGAACGGATGCTTTAAACACAAAGTAAAAATATGATGTCATATTTTTACTTGCACAAAGAAGGATTTTCCACAACAAAAATTTTACTCTCTGTTTAAATGATTGAAGTTTTAAAACTGCAGCTTATAAAAATAATTCAAAATTATCCATAAAAACTAAATGAAATTATCTAATTAACAGTGAAAACTACATCAAAATCGGATAAAAAAGGGCTTTACAACAATTTTTTGAAAAAATGTGGATTTATATGAAATATATAGTGAAAAAACTCAGTGACCGAATACTTTTGCTATAATAGCTCCGTTTCATGAATACGATATGTACTTTGGTTTATTAATTGCTATGATTCTGAGACATTCATTTATTATTTGACACACGATATAAAAGAAATAGATTTGAAACCGATTCCAATGTTAGTTTTGTAATATGAACTTCAAAGGACAAGTATAATGCTAGAAAAATTAATTAAAACACGTATCAAAGTGTCCCCTTTTTAATTAAATCGAGTTAGATATAGAAATGAGAATAAAAAAAGAAATAATTACTCAGATGCATTATGACAGATGATTAGGTTTGTCCCAATATCTCATTTTCTTCATTCTGGTGCACATAACATATGGATTACAATGTTCTTGGAATGTGTCTTCGGGAGATAGTCGGAAATCAATGTCAAAAACAAATCATAAATATTGAATTATATTCTCTTCAGAAAAAACTCCGGAAACCTATATTTTTCAAAATTTCACTAAGTCCAAGGCCCATAACTCTGTATAAAATCAACTGACCTGAACAAAATTCCAGCTTAATTTGTATGTCACCGAGATCCACTCTTATACCAAATATCAAATCAATATGTCAAGTGGTTACAGGAAAACCAAAAAGTTAACGAATTGACGGACATACGGACGAACGGAGGATATACTAGACCAAAATACGCCCGTCTTTTGACATACGTATAAAAAAACACGACGGAAAAAAACATGTTAAAATTCTGTTTATTAGCAAGGTTTGCCAACCAAAAATCCAATAATAAAAAAACTATCAACAGACGATTAGTTGATATGAAGAAATTCTCCTATGATGCACGCTTATTATCTATTCCTTGCACGAATAGTTATTTGTGGTACATAACGAGACTTTGAAACTGGAGTTAGATATGAACTTGTTGAATCGCTTTCACAGGAATTTCATTGGTTGAGCGTCACGTAATAACACATCACGTGTGATGTGCTATTATTGTTTGGACGTTTTTATTTGACCACTGTGAAATCTCGTTGGCCGTGATTAACGTTACCTAGCAACGGTGTTGTTGTTTGAAACAAAAACAGCAGTTCGGCGCTGAATAATATGAAAATCAAAAGAGAAAAAAGTTTTAACAACTCGAAAAAATTGTATATCGCTGGATATCAACTCTCGTTATGTAATTTCAAATATAATAAACTCGCCAAAGGCTCGTTTATTATATTTTGAAATTACATAACTCTAGTTGATATCCATCGATATACAATTCTTTCTCGTTATGAAAACTATAAATGTCTAGTCTACGGCATTCTGTTTCACATTTATCCCTACAGAGGCAATGGATGATACGCTCTTCCAGCACACGTCGATGTTCGACTTTAATTGGGACCGTTACCTGTAAATCATGTTGGCTGTGGACAGGAAGACAGAAATGATTACCAGCTGAGCAATTAACTTGATTTTTCACAAATGTAAATGATCAGCACATCAATCACCGATTCTACGGCTAGTTTCCCCATGTATATTAGTTTCAAGGTCTGGTCAATACAAATATATTCCTTTTCTCTCTGTATTAAGAACTGCTTCGCCTATCTTGGCATCAGTATTCACGGTACTGATTAGAACAACTATAAAAAAAATTGGCTCTCACAAATGATGTAGACGACTCATACTACAGACAACATTTATTGCAAAATTATTTTTTTGTATTTTGAACCATCGGGCCGATGCCACTGATGGTGAACCAGAGGTCCCTGGGGGTATTCCCCAGCCCAATAGTCAGACTTGTCTGACATGAAAATTTTACCTTGCGTTTTATAGAAATTTACTGTTTTTGTCAAAATTCTAACCACTTAAAATACTGAGGCTTCATTCCGTGTATGGCACTCCGTGGATGTCCTTGGTACTGGATTTGGCCCCCTATTTCGAATTTTTTGGTGATGAGTACTTCTTTTTTTACTACTTTTGGAAAATGGCTTTCCATATAATTGGTTTCTAATGCTGCTGATGAAAGGTTAATCCTTGAAACACGTGTTCAGCATAACGAAATTTACTGTTTTTATGCAACTTTGGTATTTTTTGTATTCAGGTTCGTATCTCCTGAATTTCAGTTTCCGCTGTATGAAAAATCCCTTACGGATCACCTTCATCTCATTTACTCAGATGATTTCAAAATCAAGAAGACCATGGCTACACCATCATCAGTATCACACTCGTTCTTGTAACTTAATATTGATAATTCTTGAAATCGGAAATCAAATCTTTACGACGGCCAAGATAACTTTGACTTTCCAAAAGTAAATAGTCAGTTTTCAGCAGGAATATTCCCAAATTTGCGAAAATGACTCGTACATTTCACAACTTATTTGCTGATTTGACACCAATTTTGTAAATAGAGAGAAATTGCTATACATCAGTAATTGAAACTACTGTTGCAATTATTATTGAAATCACTGTTGCAATTTTTATTGAAATCATTGTTGACAATAACAAAATACCGAAGTTACCGTAATTAATTTTCTGCATATGCGCATTTCAACAACTTATGTCTCATCAGTGCAGATCAAACCAAAACAAATGTTATTGCAGAAATTTAACGGTCGCCATAATGATTTGACAAATCTTCACAAAAGTTTGTATTTCATAAATGAAAATCTGTATTTTCAGTAAATCCAGAGTTTGTTATAGAACTGACAAACACCGACTTTGACTTACGTCTTGAATTTTCATTGTCAAAGTGAAAATGGGTGCCATGCATGAAGCAGGTCATGCTTCCAGTTCAAAAATACATGATGATACCTCGTTTGTTTAACACTGCTTATGGTTTATTTTTGTGGCGTTCTTGTTCATTTCGGATGCTTTTACACTGCTGATGGTTTATTTTTGTTGTGTTCTAGTTTATTTATATTGTTTTATTTTATTTTTTCCTGTTGTCTCTGTTCGTGTTACATCTAAATTGACATGTTTTAATCTTTGATTTTTTAAGCCCTTTTTCCTCGGTATTCGTTTGGTTTGCCAGTGTATGTTTAGCCTTTTATTTGTTTCCTAATTGGCTATATTTGTACACTGAGCAATCAGAGTTCAAATTTGAAACAAGACTGGTGGCACTTCATTATCATACCCCCTGCTTTAGTGGGCGGTATTTAGTGTTCGTTCGTTATTCCATAGGAATACACACTTTGTGGCGACAACTCCTAGACCAATTGGTGAAATTCAATGAAACTTTCACATAATCTAAAGTGCATATTGCCATTGTGCAACAGCTATTTAAAAATCAAAATCTGATTTGGTTTGATTTTTTCAGCTGATTTTTTTATTCCTGGAATCAAATGGTGGAGCAGGGGTATTAGTGAGCTTTGTGCATAGTTTTTCTAGTTTTGATAAGTGTGTCCTTAGATAAGCTTGTTTTGTAATGTTTTTATTTTATTTTAACTACCAGTTTTTTAGCATTCTACACCGATTTCAACAGACTCTCCTAAACTTGACAATATACAACACCGATAAGTGTACGTAAACAGTAACAAAAACTTCAATTTAAATATTTATTAAAATATATCACAGATTGGCTTCTGACAACAAGTAACTACAAATTAAAGCACTTGAATGCAATTACATTTCATTTTCATAAAGTATGAGTAATGATAAATACCAACAACCCTGTATTTACAATATTCTTACCAATAACAAAATTAAAGCATTGATGGAAAATATTATTTATTTCCTTGTCACGCCATGACATAAAATCTAGTTATACTTCAACAACTGTGTAATTTTAAGTTACTAGTTTAATAATAGTAAATTATAAGCACCCTAATCCCTACATAATAGATACTAAAACAGTAGGATTCGAAAAAGGCAAGATGCATTTACAACATTGTTTTACACGGAATTGCCCTCATGGTCATGCTAAATCTAAAATGTACATTTAGACCTTTGCACTGTGTTTCAACTACACAATGTACAATTTAACAGACCCAAATCAGGATATAAGCAAGTAATTTGGAACATATGTAGTTCTTAACTATACATCACACGGCAATGTTTTTAAACAACATAACGTTTAACCATGAGAGGGAGAGAGAAAAAGATAAAATTTTAACCAATTCGGAAATCTGAATTTTACGTTTGCTAGAACTTCCATGCTTCAGACTTTTTTCTGCATGTTTAATAAACATCTAAACACCCTTTAGTTCAAAAAGTAAAATATCTACCCATTCACCTGCTTCACTTTTTTCAGATATATGACAGTTTCAGAAAAAAAAATTTCATGTACAAAAAAAGTAAAAAAAAAAAACACTATCGTTAGAAAACAAACTAACAAAAGATGTAAAAAAACTAACGATATTGGCATTATCACAAAAACTATTTGACAGCGGAGAAAAGGCTAAGCTTCAAATTGTGACATGATGCCAGCCATGTTGAACAAAATAGACCACTTTACCTAATTATCTAATTTCCTACGTACACCTTGTGTCATTTTACTAACATATACAAAATAAGATAACATTATAGTTTCATGTATAAAGGATTCCTTTTAAAAACAAGTGCTGCAGTGTGTAAGAAAGATGTCTCTGGATAAGACAATTAAATATATTTTTCACCCAGTGATATAACAGACAATATGGAATCTATCAGGACATATAAGACACTAGAAGATGTGTCTTGACAATTCTGCTGCAATATTGGTGCTTTTGTAGGAAAATATGTCAAGTAAAGAGCTGGTTATTTGAAAATGAGAACACATTTCAAACAGTACTGTAAACGTTTACAAATACCCACCAGTTTTACCATTTTCAATTTATATAAGTACTATAACCTTTAATACTTCAGTATAAGATTGTTAAAATTCTGAATTCCCAAGTTAACCAAAAAAATAATTACTAAAATTACTCTACTCTACCGATACAAAAAGCAAAGACATATGATCGTTGACACCGAGAATCAGCTAATTCACAGAATAACATTGGTAAAGCTTCTTCGATATATATTAATTATATTACTAAAATCCAAAATTTTGTTCATTATGATTAAAATCATGTATACCAATTATTTGATTTCGTTTCCATGTGAAAATATATACCAAGCTTGTACTAAAATAAATTTTGCTTTTAATGAATCAGTACTATTATCACAAATGAACATTTTACTACGTAATTGCCTCTTGCCTCTACATAACAGAACACGATTTTGAGTTTGCATTCAAATACAATAATGTGTCTGAACTTGGCCTTGCAATAGGAGCTGGTTCCACTTTATTTAATAAGATCTTATCCTTTGGTCCATTACTTATTGCCGAAGGTGGTCTCGAAGGACCAGAACAGTCCTCGTTTGAAAGTTTATCCCACGAACGAGACATGCGGCCATCACTTTCCCCAGTATCTCCAACCTTTCTACTTCCTACATGGGCAAGAACTGATTCCGGGTCATCGACTTCGGGGTCGACAATAACATAGGACGCAACAGTTCCATCTTCACATCCAGTAATCAAAGTTCTCTCGTTTGGACAAAGGTGTAGTCGGCAGATTTTTGAATGCACATCACAAACAGCTATATGTTTCCCATCACAAATGCGAACGACGTATAACTTTGTGTTGATATAATAAACAACGACGGTTCCATTCAGTGCCATTAAACAAGGCTGTGCTCCTATATCAGTCAGCTGTCCAATATATTCTTGCTGTCCAATATCAAAAATATTGGAATGCTTGTCCAAGCAAAACGAAAAATCATTTGCAAAAAGAAGACCAGTGTCAATTCTTACTTCCTGTGGCATAAACGGATAACTAACTGTTATTAACGATCCGCTACAAATGTCTAGTATAAGAAAACCGCGTCCAACTCCTGACTCGTTTGCGTAAAAATTCTTATTTATATCATCACTGGATTCATAGAGTACTGCAATTGTATATGGATTATTTTTACATGGCATTAAACGCAAAATCGATCCGATATTGACAGAACCTTCAAAACTTTCAGGTGTGAAATAGGAAACCTTCATATCTTCTTCCATGGAAAATGTGCAAATTGTTGGGGTGTCGTATGAAGCCTTTGAATGAATGTAATTTTGTGCAGTGAGCACGACAAGGTATTTGTCGTCTGATGTCAAAAACGGTTTCTCAAGGACATATTTGAGAGCCAAAGGGTGTGCATACTCGTGAAATGCATCTCCAATAAACCTGAACATCATTATGAAATAAGGACTATTGAACGACGCTTCCTCTTGGGAAACAAATAAAATGTATGACTCTTGATGTGGTGAGATACAAAATCCCACTGTATTGCCAAATTCTTTAACTATTCGCCTGTCAGTCATATCCCATAATTTGTTTGCAATATTTTTCTTCCTTGAAGAGGTGGATACTAGAACATAATTTCCCGTCGGAGTAATAGCAAAATCTTTCACATTGCTATCATGCGTAAGAAGGTCCAACATAACTCCACTTGACATGTCGATGACGCCAATTTCATCACTTTTGTTACACACAACATATGCAATTGAGTTATCTGTGGTAACCTGCACATCGACAATAGGGCCTGACAGTTTATCGAGCATATCAACTTGATTAACGGCTTCGCCTATGTTCCATTCTTGAAGTTCTTTTGACCTATCAAGCTGAGTAACAATATGACTACTTTTCTGACACACCAAAAGTCTTTCGATAACACCAACTGGTGCTTGTATCGTAGTGATAAGATTACTAGACGAAATCTGCCAGAGATATATATTTCTGAACATCGTGCCTATGACAAATTTTCCATCTCGTGAAAATTCGGCCTGAGTGAAATGTAGCTCAACAAAGCTCCTTTTTGGCAGTTTAAACTCCTTCGGAACATCTTTTGGTCGACCAAATTTTGATATAACTTTCTCGTTTGCACGACTGTACACTACGATATTTTCAAGACCACGAACAAGAATCATGTCATCATTTGGAGACACTTGTAAATTTTGCAGTCGGTCATTTGGCATATCTTCGTCTAGTACAGTTTTGTATACCATTTCAACAGATCCACGATGTAAATGAATGATGGTAAGCTTTGTTTCCGAGTCATTACATATGTAGGCGCGATAACCATCTTTTGTGAAAGCCAATGAATTCGGACGGTAAGCTATAGCCAGTGTGTAAACATGTTCAAGTGAATATAAATCATAAGACATTAAAAACTCATTGGAGTTGCAAAATACAAACTGTCCATCATTAGAGATTCGGCAAATATCAGAGCGACCATCAAGACATATTATCTGTAAAAATTGGCAAGATTCTATATCCGCAATGCACAAATAACTAACATCTGTAGTCACTACTACACAAAGACGGTCATTGGTTAAACTTAAATCGCTCATCTTATACTTTTCTTTTGGTTTCAAGTCAATGTTGTTCAAAACGATCAACTGACCAAGAAATTCCCCAGTTTCTGATTTGTGCATTTTGATAGCTTTCTCTGTCACGTGATCCACAATGATAAATTTGGCACCATTAGGGGTGATGTATAATCCACCATTCGATGTAAAAATATTTTTCTTTGTTTCGCCAGTCATCATGTCGAACACATTGATGTAAGGAGATTCGAGATGTTTTGAAATGAGATATCGTTCATCTTTCATAAAACGAACATATTCAGATGTTATCTGAGTATTGAATGTAAAATGTAAAGAACTGCCTGGAATTTGCAAGTATGGAAAATTTGGAACCACTGCGCAATGTGTTAATCCAGCCGTATCACACTGATGCACTAAAGCACGAATGTTTGGAAGACTTTTATAATACGGCAGAAGATGCCCTGCAATTTCTGGAGCCATGTTGTTTATATCCGACTCAATCGTAGATTCAGCAACTCGTAAGGCCTCTTCTACTAGTGTTGCTTCTACTCCGGGATTCAAGGCAAAGTCTGCCATGATATGCTGCAAAGATAAAGCCTTTGTTTTGTTATATATCCATTCATAATTGAACAAAATTCGTTTGTTCAATTCATCAAGTCTCTCTGCTTTATAAAGATGTCTTGGAACCTGATCGTACATTCTTCTATTGAATCTTACAGGACTATTGTCAAGTTGAAAAGTTAGTGGTTGTTCTGGTACAAGTCGTAGCCCATTGGAACCAGATACTTTCACAGCATCATTACAGCTATCTACATTTAATGTCACTGGCTTTGGCTTATGAGCCCATCTTCCGAGAAAATAATCTGCCAACATTGAATGAACTGTCTTGATGATTGTTTCGTTCTTGAAATACCTTTCTCGGATAACGTTAACGAATTTGTCGTGTCGCCAGAAATAAAATGTAACGCCATTTGTTACGCGTTCCAATAAAAACCTCGAAATAGACTCTTTTAAACGAAGCCATTTGATATATGGAATTCGCCTTGTTGGTGGGTGATGGGTGATATAAACAGAGTTCAATACGTCATCATCTAAAGAAAGCAAATCCTCCATTTCAAGATCTCCTAACCCAGTTTTTGATCCAACAATGTAGCTCATTGCCCTGGACACCAATATAGACCCATGCTCAATTTCTAATGCGTCAAAAAGTTTATTTATTGCATCGTCAGTGTTTTGTGGGAATGATCCTATTTCAATTTCATCCGGAGATTTTAGATACCTTGCCTTTTCAGCACAAATGGAGATGAAGAGAGGACATGAATGACGAGAAAAGGCTTCTCGGAATACCCGTTTTTGTACTTCTGTTATTTTACGTCCATACCTAAACAGGAAGTAATCAAAAATATGCTCAGCTGACTTTACGTCCAGTGCCTTTAATTTCATATATGAGGTCGGTTGCGTTAAGATATCTTTCTGAAGTCTGTCTAAGATTGAATTTGAACACGATTCCGCTGTTAATATAACTTTTACGTTGATCTCTAATTGACTAGGTAACCATGACATTATATGAGCACTGTAGTCTTTTGAAATTTCTTCTACACCATCCAACAAAATTACTAGGAAATTGTCAGATGGTATATTTCGTAGCAAATTTGTGAAGAATTTTTGTAAATCTTTAAAATCATCCGGAAGCACACTAATGTCTCTGTCTAATGCCATTAAGATCTGACTGCATATACTTGACAATAATTGCTTCAAGTCTGAACTCTTCGACGTGTAACCAATATATCTTATTATATTTATAGCTGTCTTGTGAAATGTTTCAGGTATCTGAAAAAATATTTTGTGAATATAAATTATTTAGAATTAGCACTATATTGTTGGTATGTTATTATGATAAATAACATAATACCGAAGTTGCTGTTAATTTTGAATGTGCATATGCGCGTTTCGACAATCTATTTCTCTTCAGTGGTGTAAATAAAGAATCAAAAAATGATTCAGCATGGTTTCATAAATTGCGAATAATCGAACATTTGTCATAACTAATTCATGTTTATAATAGGGTCTGTAAGTCTCGTCATGTGACACCGAGAAATCATGATAAAATTTAAATTTGAAAACATTTCCTGCCAAAAAAATTACATTGTAGCATTATGACGTACAAATGTTTCGCTTGAAACTTCATGCGTTTTTTTTTATAAAAATTCAACTTCCGGCTACAATTATGTACCTGGAAGTTTCAAAATTGAACGAGACCTACAGGTCCTCAGTGGCGGATCTAGACTTTCTGCTAAGGGGGGCCCGACCAATATTTTTTCAAAAGGGGGGCCCGGAACCCAATTTTTNCCCCCCCCCCCCTAAATCCGCCACTGGTCCTATTAGTAGTAAATAACTTCTTTCCTGAGCAAGTTTTGAAAATCACTTCTGTAACGTTTTATGCTTAAGATTCAACTATTGTCACACTTAAGTATGACACTTCATATTTAACTTTGAAAATTTGCCTTTGTTTTTATAAGGACCTCACATGAATACGTGAAAACATGAATATGTACTTTTAAAACACATACGTATGTAGAGAGTATCTTTTTTAATTTCTGACATTAATCTGTTATATTTCTTTGATGCATAAAATTACTAGAATTTCAAATATGAACATTTATCCACAAAAACTTGCCCTACAAAAGACGTGGCAAAATGCATTTAGGTATGATTTTTTTAACTGAAAATCTAGTGTTTCTTCTTTCCTCAGATAATTGGAATTTATAGAATTTGCCGCTGACATTTTGTATGTATAGTATGTTTATAACTTTTGCAAAGAAATTCTTCTTTTTGACTTCTGAAAAAACTAAGAAGTTGCTTGACAGTGATGCTTCAATTTTCGTGCGGATTCTTTCAGTTTAAGTGAAAAATCATTTATTCTCATTTGAAAATTTTGACTTAAAAGTTAGTTACTTATAAGTTTGGTTTATCAGCCTATACCAACTGCACTTTGAAATGTTCAGTAATTTTTAAGAAATTAAGAAGTTGAGACAAATTATAACAGACTCTGACTGTATTGCCCTGACACTGACTTTCGTTCCACTAAAAAATTAACATTTCCACTGAGAAATCTACTTGTCTAAATACATATTTTTCGTTCCTAATAATTTTAAGATGTAATTTTAATCATATATATTCCAGCTTTATGAAGAATCAAATAGTCAAAGCCAGGTGAAGTGTGGTAAAGTTTATTTTGTCTGTTTAATCATATTGTTCTTTGATATTTAATTGTTTTAATTACTGTATTTGCCTATTCTCTGTAGTATTCATTTTTATACTAGCATTATACTCCCTAATATTTAGTACAATTTCAAGACGGATAGTAATTATTCCCATTTCCAAACTAAACAAATGTATCTTGCAAAACAATTTTACATTTTTTATCAAAATATGTGGTATGGAGTAAGTGGTGGAAAAATACAGATGAATCATGACAAAACAGAATAAGAGGATAAATTCTCAATTGTTGTTTTTCATCTTAAAGTCTTCAAAGCTAGAACACTTACTTCAATGCACAACTTGGACAACAATGTACTTTTTCCTGAGCCAGATGAACCATGTACAACGACTGGATGATTGTAATTTCCTTGCAGGTAGTTTTGTAACGCTGCTAACTCGTCAACCCTCACACAAAAATCCTCTGCTAAATCTTTACATCGTGACAGATGACACAGAGCTTCCTCGCAGATTTCTGGCTCCACGTCAATCGTGGCCTTTGGAGCTTCTTTGTCAATCAGTTTTATAATCTTCTCCTTGAAATTGGTAGCAAATGAGTCAAGGTAATCCCTATGTAATTCTGGGCTAATTACATCATCATACCTCCAAAGAACGTCAAACGATGCAGTGTTATTTTCCGTGACTAAATTTTTCAGTCTATTTGCCATTTTGTTGAGTAAATGGCCAGACACACTATCTGTTTCAAACTGATCTGTTTTGTCATTGAACAAGATTTCCGTGAAAGTTGGAGCTTTTGGATCATCGATATAATTATTTAAATCCACGATTCTTCGTAACATAACAACACATTGTGAAGAAGGACAACCACTCTCTTCAATGCCAATCTGTGTCTGGTTTTCAAACTCTGAAAAATTTACAAGCATCAATTACGACACCAAACTAAACGAATGGCTACACTTCAGCACGTTATGTCATTGTAGTATGTCAAAGAAAGAAAAGTATATAAATGACTAAAGCGAATTTCAACACAGTTTATGTTGCTCATACACCAGAAATATAATTTTGATGCAGATGCAAATTTTGAAAAAAAACTGGGCGTATTTTGCTAAACTAGCTTATCTATTCCCTATATTGCTAGTAAACGAATGGTAATACCCTAAAATCGGTTAACACTGCCCGTAAGGTAATACCAAGAGGAATCCCATAAACAAATGCAATTCAAATTCAAAAATAATTATAATGTTGGGGTAATATATCACAAATTATGCAGCCCAATAAGAAACATTATTTATGGAAATTTCATTACTTTACAATATTATACACAATAAGTGATCTTTTCGTTTATTTCTGTTGGACAGCCGGACTATACTAAAATATATAGTATATTGTTTATATTTTGTTTCAACATCAAATGGTACTTGTTCCTCTTAAAGTCGCCATGTCTACATGTTTATCAATTCGGTATAGGTTTGTATCCTTGCTGTATCTTTAAGAATTATAATTTCTTTGGCTGTTTAGTCGATTGTTACGGCAAATCGAGAATTGGTGTAATGGTAGTTCATATATGCAATTGTTGGAACCGTGTCAACTATTTAATAGCAGAAATCTTCTCGTTTTTATATATAAAAGAAACTTTTATGTAACATCTTCACTCTACAAATTTCTTTCAATAATACAAATACAAGGTGTCAATAGTTGTAGTAACTGACTGGAAACTGTCAATAATTCAAATAAATGATTCAGGGAATAAAGAAAACATCTAATCGTCTAATTGACTCAGTCCTGTTGCCAACTGAATTTTACTGTTGTTACGATTGTTTTTTGATTTATCACATTGGCTGTAGGGGGAAGGTTTGGATCCAATAAAACTAGTTTAACCCCGCCGCAGCAGGTTTGCGCCTGTCCTAAGTCAGGAATTTATTCAGCCTTTGTGTGTCTTGTCCTTTTTCTAGTTAGTTTACTTTATGTTTATAGGAGTCTAGGATGATGTTTATTTCGCTGGACTTGATTGCTCTTTGTTCAGGGGCCGACTCCGACCTGCCGTTGGGTGTAGGGTTTTCTCACCGTTCATTGAAGATATTATGGTGGCTTTGAGTTGTTATTACTCCCCTTTGGGTCGTTGTCTCATTGACACATTCCCCGTTTCCCTTCTTTTTTCTATCTAATCGTGTATCAAGAATAAGGAAAACACTTCTTCAGTTTGGGACAACATACTTTTGTAAGTGTTCCTAATTGTATATATGACAACTTTTAAACGCTACACACCTGACATTGTATATTTATGTTTTGTATCAGCGTCAATCAAGCCTTCTAAGTAACAAAACTCCGCCCCTTTATTCAATAACCTTTTCATTTCTGCTTCACTGTCTTTCCACTCCTGGATTGCAACCTTTTGTTTCCCTTCGTCATTCTAGATTAGAAAGCATAGTTTTATAAAACAATTATTACTAATGGTTATGTTTTAACAGTCAAACTTTGACATTTTCATACCTAACTCAAGAACAAGTACAAAACTATGAATTTTTCAGACAAAAACAAGAACCCAAACCCCGTGTCCTTATTTCTTTTTAACCCTATCTGCATACCGTCGAGAGTATTTGTTTGAGTTCTTAAGTGAAATTTAAACGTACAATATAAAATCTTTATTATTAAGCTGCACATCAAATATCGTTAGAAGAGGTTAAATGAGAAATAAAGTTGCTAAGTGAAAAGATGGGTTATATTTAAAGTATCATTAAGTATAAGCATATTCACTTGAAAGGACTTCATCCAGCTTCCTTTTAAATATGAAGTTACTTCTAAAAAAATAAGCTTATAATATTTTTTTTTTTATTTGGAAAGATTGCCAACATTAAAACAGCATAACTCCAGTGTAGACTACATAAGTGATGAATATATTTCCAACCAATTGAATAGCTATGATTCTATGATTGTCTCTTCATTTCTTTGGCTCCAAAGAAAAACAAATATAAAAATTTAGTAAATATTGCGGTCAAATTGGCAGTTTGTAAACACAGATTATATATAATGTGATGCTTACGGATCTGATGTCTGGGATGATAGTAGAGGCCTCTTGTAAAACGTATACTGGCGCAATGGAGTTGTTATCTTTTATATACCATTTATCTAAGATAGGTGCATTCCTTGTTTCCCTGCCTTTATGTTTATGCAGTACCATCCTAAGTAGGTCGTATTCTTCAGCAGGAATAGAAGTTTGCAAGATTTTATCTCCATATCTTTGTCCAATGATGGCCTGAAATATTGTAATTTACAATTATGCAGCAAAATCTCACAAAGGTTGTTGTCTCAAAATAAGTATATAAGGGTATGGCAAGTCGCTCTGTATTGCATTTAACTTAAAAATGCAATGGTGCTTAGATATCAAACAGCCATCGGCTGTAGTCAACCCCTGCCCTCCCTTCTTGGCAAACTGTCTCTATGTCCTCCATGTAATTTATAAAAATAAAGTCATGTATTAAGAGGGGTGTATCGAGAGTACACATCCTTAAACCGACAAAGAAAAATAGTAGTTATTATGTGTTATTCGGGAATCTTCACAGGGGATACAGGTACATATTCACTGTCTGTGTTTTATATCCCCTGAGCCGTCAGGCGAAGGAGATATTGGGCAGACAGGGAATATGAACCCGAATCCCCTGTGAAGCCCGAATAACTTTTATATTCTGCTAGAAGGGCTATAATTTTTCTATTAAAAGACTTTAAAAATTGTGATTTTGCTACCACGGGGATACGGTCTCATATCCCCTGTCAAGGTAACCAATCAAATTGCAGGATTTACCTGGATATTTCACTTCAGCAGAATATAATTCTGTATTAAACTTCCCGCATACCAATATTACAGATTGTACTTGATAATAAATATTTATAGGAGTTTTAATGTTAAAAAGCATGAAAAAAATGTTTTTCGTCTCCCTCTGCTTAGTGATTTTCATACTATTTTCGAGATAAACGTCTCCCTTTCTAAAAGCCTAGATCAGTCCCCTCCTGCGGAACTTTTTATTTTCATTGTACAGATGATTTCTCAAGTTGTGACTTGTGAAGATTGGATATATATGTTACAGTACAAATTGAAATCCAGTATGATCCAGAATTCTCCTAGTACAAATTGGAATTCTAATTTCAACTGGGACAAATTAGAATCCTGATTTGTACTGGATTTAAAGCTGTACAAATTGGAATTCCAGTTTCTACTGGGACAAATTAGAATTCTGATTTGTATTGGATTTAAATCAGTATAAATTGGAATCCCAATTTCTCGTAGGAGAAATTGAGATATCCTTATTTATACTAGTAGGATTCTGGATCCTACTAACTCAAATCAATAGAAACGGTGATATAGAAGTAAAACATTATTAGTAATATGTCCCTTCCATTGTTTTGATGATCATTTAAGTAAAATATTAATTTCGAAAAGAATGAGATTAATTGTCTAATTGTATAAAAGATGTAGATGTTTTGCTTCGAACTCTTAAACCTTTGAGCACAGTTTAAACTTTTGATCACTAGTTTTATTGTCCTCGTGAATGGGGGTGCGTGTTATATTCCCGAGGAGATCACAGGGGAATTTTCATAAGTTAACTTTAAATATGGAAGAAAATATGGAGGTATTTTACAAAAAAATATTGGGATATGGATTTTTTTCTAAAGATGGCACATTCTCATACTGTTCTTGTTGATTGAGTTTTTGTTTCCCTTATCTAAATGCACACACATTGTCATGTTAAAAAAATCGTTCATTGGAATTCCAATTTTGAAATTATTCTGGCAAATGTAATACTATGCATTGCCCTTGTCATAAATTGAAAATTCCCTGCTCTATCAAATGTCACAGAGTTCCACCAAATTACAACAAATATTACAATTGTGTCATTTGTCATTCTATTGTTGGGTATTTATAAACTAAAATGCTGTGAAATACATACTTCACATAACAAAATCAAAATCACTTTTTCAACTTTGAGTGTCAGTAATATCCAGAATCTTCCTGAACAAAATATCCAGTATTATTCTGGATCTCACTAGAAATTCAGTAAGATTCAAAATCCTACTAGTATAAATCAGGATATCTCAATTCCTCCTATAGGAGAAATTGGAATTCCAATTTGTACTGGATCAAATCCAGTACAAACTAGAATTCTAATTTGTCCTGGTAGAAATTGGAATTCTAATTTGTACTGAATTAAATCCAGTACAAATCAGAATTCAAATTTGTCCCAGTAGAAATTAGAATTCCAATTTGTACTAGGAGGATTCCGGATCCTCCTGGATTTCAATTTGTAGTGTAACATATACATATAGTCAATATTTTTTTTATAAATTAATATATGGTCATTTGAGAGCACGAATTCTAAATTAGTTGATGGCAGGTTTCACAGGAGATTTCTGGATTAATTAAACATTATTTGGTTTCAAAGGGGCACCAGAAGGTTAAAAAATAACGTACATATTTATTACTGCGATATCCGCTGGTATGTTCCGAGATTCGAGTTGACTTGTATTGATCCGGAAAAATTAATCTTTATAGATCTAATATTTGACACAATCCACAATGGAAGATTACGTGATATTGACAAAACACACTTGTCTGATAAAGCTAATCCTAACGTCAATTTATCACAATCTGCATTTAATTCTAAAATAAACAAAGACTTACGACGAATGTAGGACCGGCAGTGTATCTCTGACATCGCCTTATCTCCCGCAACTTGAATTCTGTAAGACTATGATCTGGGCAAGAATTGTCCGGTCCTGTACCCCAATCAAGGTCAACAATCTGAAAAAATATATTAGAAATTACCAAATGCACGTTAAATAAAGAATAAAGTACGAATATTTCATATTATCACTAGTATCATCCTCCTTCTTATTAGACCGACGCGTCTCCATTTTAGCAAAGTATTTCCGACTTGAGATCTCCCATAAAAATATTTACATCGTAAATAGATGATTGCAATCCCAAGTTAAAACCCGTCGTACATGTAGCCTACTTTTTCTTCAATTTTCAAAGAATTGCCCTACAGTATAAGCATGGACTTTTAACCTGTTAGAGAGAATATATGCGTAGTATCCAAATTATTCGGCATCAGGTCATTATTCCGATAAGCAAAATCGAAATGTCGAATTGGCAATATGCAGAAACTGAATTTACAGTAATTTTGGTATTTTTATCTAGATATTGGTGAATAGCAAAATATATATGGAATTTTGCGTTGCTAATAAAGTGTTAAATCGAAAAAAAAGCGTAAACTGCAGTCGGAGACCTGAATATAAACAATACCGTCCAAGTGCGATTATCATAGTCTAAACAATAGATGTGCCTCCGATAAAGAAATTACCGGTATTACTGTAATAGAATTAACAAATGTTAATTACAGTAAAAATGATTTTTTTCAACAGTCGCATATATTGTCAGGACTATGATAATGATAATAATTAGCAGTGGGCCGATAGCGATAAAGCAGTGTAGTAACTTTTTTAACATGTATCTATAGATAGACTTTCTGAAATGTAAGGCTGAAAATATTTGGGGGAGATTTGTATGACTTAAGGGAGTACGAGTGTCAGAAATTTTGTAATTAGAATTAGAATTATGACCTTTTGTTCTGAAGAACTTTGCTAATAGAACAACATGAGCAAAAAGTTTTGAAAATCCATGGAAGATTTTTTTAGATGTAAGGCCATACCAAATTAATTAGTAGTTCTTCGAGATTTTGACCAAAAAAAAATTGGGGCGAACGAGAGGATTTTTTTTTATTTTGAATTTTTCGCCTCAAATATTCTTGAATTTAAGAGCGAGCGAAATATTCTTTTTTATTTTTCTTGTCCGGTATTTCAATATTGTTTCAAATATGTGCATTTGAACCTGCATAACAGCTGACATTCAATCTCCAGACTTAAAAGGGCATTTATGATAAAACTTATAATTATTGTGTCTAATCATTCAATACAACACATTCCCTTGTATAAATCAAGTTTTGTAATTGCTTGCCTTCAACAACAACTATTTCAAATTCTGACCTTCTGTTGCATGATATCTATAGCAACATGTTGTTCAGCAGTACACTTTTCAGTGCGCATATTGATCACTTTAGTAGTCTACCAAAGAATTGTGTAAACTAAGTGTTCATGTAAATGATCACTATAAATCATTTAAGTTGTACTAGAAACTTATGCGAAAAAAACAGACTTGCAGATTCAAAAATGATAATCGCATATGTCCAGCTTGCAGAGTTAGTCAATATCTGGCAGTGATTATCTTAAACAAATGCTAGAACCTTCAAAGTTTCCCCTGATAATTCTTATGACGTCTTAGAAATAATCCATCTTTTATGTTCAAGTCCTAAATGTAACCTCCATACAAAGAACAACAATGATTAAGATTCATGCGAGAAGGTTTTGTCTTGTGTAGATTTACTACATATCTTAATATAGTAAGTAAAATTATGCAGGTAAATTGGAAAAGCTTTTTTGTCAGTAGTTTTTAAACTGACATGACTGATGTGTATGCAATTTTAACATCGGATTCATGGCTTGGGCTCTGTGTATACGACTCATGCCTAATTCATATTCATACTGTTCCACTCATTGAACAGACAAGAAGAGTTAACCAGTTAAGTTAATCTTACTAGGCTTTCCCTCATTTGGCTGTTTGTTTGTTCATTGTTTCAAAACTCTGTAATAATCTTTACATCAGATTTTAAAGTTAACACTGAAGTCTGTACACTAGTCTTTACTTACTTTAAACGTATTTTATTTGCAAATAAACAAATTTGGATTAGACACGAGTTATTCCAACTCACAAGGTCTTCTCCATACATAAATTACAACATACAATTATAAGTGCAAAAATAACGACAAGTGTAAATAACAAAAAAGAAATTATATATAAAAGTAACAAAAACGCATTGTTTCAATCTAGACTGAAACGTCCCGAGTGCTGAATAAACTGTTGAATATTTTTGAAGATGTTAACATTTGAGTTATTATCAAGTAAGAAGCTTCCAAAAAGGATGACAGTGATTTTATCCTCTCCATTGTCTGGAAGAGTATCTATGTACCTGCTACGTTGAATGTTATACAGAGGGCATTCTAGAAAAAAGTGAATGCTATCTTCAGTAGGCCAACCACAGCTACAACATTGGTCATGGATCAAGTTCACCCTGAACAGATCAGCTTTCAGAGTGCTACTCATATGACGTAACCTTGTATGTATTATATTACCTTGTATGTATTATAATTAACTTTCTGGGACTATCATTATAATATGAAGGGGGTTTAAAATGGGGGTTCTGATTTTTCAAGACCCTTTTAAAATTATCTACAGAGGGAATTTTTCTAAGTCTTCCATCCAAACCGTTCCATAAACGTATAGTAGATGGAAAATATGATCTAGCGAAGATTTCAATTCGAGACCGAGGGTAAACATAGTTAGAATCATTTCTCAAATTATATCTTGTTGTAGTACCAACCATTGGTGTTAAACAGTCATTCAAATATTNAGTAACAATCCTTGCCGCTTCATGTTGAATTTTGTCTAATTTTGTACACTAGTCCTAAAACAACTTTCGTCTGTTGTGCATATCATTGTCCAAATATTAAAGGTTGCACAACAAACCAAGGTTGTGCTTTAGGACTAATCTGTACACACTGTTATTTATTTACACAAGTCATAGACAAAAAAATAATACAATAAAGGTGCAAAGTGTTGAAAACAATGGAAATGTCACGTTATAAGATTTAAAATACCACTCAAGCGTTTGCGGAGAGAATAAGACAGGACGGCTTGAATGATTCCAGTTCGACGCCTCACGACTATTCATAAAAGGCAGTTGACTGTATTTACTCCGTTTCCACATTTTTTTCTTGCGGCCATGCCATCTGAATCAAAACAACGCTTAACTACAATGAATTTTCCCTTTTATCAAGCCCATAAATGACACAGATTCATTTTTTTATAATTTGGGAATCAAATTCGTGAAAACTTTTGGTTGATTTCAACGTGCGGGTTTTTTATGTTTATTTTTTTATTTTGATTTTGGAAATTTGAGAGTGGGAAAATAATTTTTAATTTTAAATTTTGATTTAGCTAATTAATGAGCGCGATTTCCAAAGAACTACTAATTAATTTGGTGTGGCCTAAGAATTTAAAATTTTGGCTGAAAACAGTTCTCTCTAGAGTTTTCCTTCAATTTCCATTACCTGTTTATATGCCTTAAATATATGACAATATAATTGGAAGTATATAAAATTTTGAACATTGTCTATTTTATGCATTTTAAAGTGACATATAAACAAGAAAATATGATACATGTGCAAAAAATGTAACCCTGTTTAAATGGATAAAACCAGAGGAAATCAAATGCTTCTGAAATCCGATGCTCGTACTCCATTAATTCACTTTTTGGGATTCTTTTGAACTGAGTCAGGCTCCTGTTGTAATGTCTGCCCCTTTTCTATTTGTGTGAACTTATTTACTTAAAGCTGAAATTAATCTATTTATATTCTGTGTGAAATTCTAGTCAAATACATCGTACCATATAGCGAGTTTGAACATGTAAGTGGCAGTTAGGATACACCGTGTCTATTCTCGGGTTAAATTTGTAGTCTTGTAAATTGCTAGTGAGATAAAAAGCTCAACTGCATAATCAAAGTGAATTGGAGGCTTTGACGTAAATGTCGTCTTCTTACATAAAACCAATTTTCTAAATAACTATTTTTGTCCCCAACTAATTTGATAAATTAAGCGGCAGTCCTAAAATAATTTGAAAATAATTGAGCTTGATGGATTTTCAAAAAAGTATTCTCTTCTAAATGAAAAACTATTTTCCCCTGATTGTCTAATTAATTTTATACTAAGTTATAGATGCCTGTTGTATGGACAAATGTAACGAAAAGAGCATTAACAAAACATATGAAGTCATTATCTGTAAATTTTAACAATGTGGCCGTTCTTTCAGTACATGTCATTGATGCCTGTATGTGCATATGAAATGTCAATTGGTTGTTTTAAAATCGACCAGCATTGGTCTGGTCTTTCAAGTGAGTTCTAGTCTTACTCTGCCGGTGCACCTGATCCCGAGACCTGATCTAACCCATGTTTTTTTATTGTTTATCTTTGTATATGTGTGTGTCTTCATTTTTCTTTTCTGTTTCGTACTCATGTTACGTCTCTCCTTCTTAGTTTTTCCTATGTTTCCATTGTCCTTGGATTATTCGTTTTAGATTGACTTACTTACTGTACACATTGTCAGTTTAGGGCTCGCTAATGTTATCTCTGTAGTCAAGGCCAACTGCCCAAACTACACTTCAATCTAACTTACCTGAAACTCGATTCCATACTTCTGTCTACAGTACTGTCGTAACTCTGGGTAAACCTCTCTGATTAGTGTGTTCCTTTCTGTTACTGTATCTGTGTATTATATAATTGCATTTTCATGATTTTTGTTATTGTTGTTACAAACCTTAGAAGCTGACATTCACATTTATTTTACGAAGATAAACAAACGAAAGAAACGAAAAGTACCAAATTAAAATCATACACACAGTCACACATTCTATCATATACATTGGTGGATCCAGGGGGTTCCGGGGGTTGGACCCCCTTTTTCGGACAATTATGTATTTTTAATTAATGATCCTGATGTTGTACTAAGAAATACCCCAAAAATGTTCGCGCCTCGGAGAAATTTCCTTTCACTTCTACATTGGAATTTCCCCCTTTTCAAGTTCCCTGGATCCGCGCCTGATATGTATTTACAAACAAAAGATTTTAGGTGCTATTCCAGTAGTTTCACAATGTGTAATTTCTTACAATTTGCGAAACTGAATATTTGTTTGATTTGGTTTTGACATGTTCTTGAGTAGTTTTCGGAAATCGGCAAGAATTTGCAGACAATGAAGTATAAATCTAAAATCAAAAACCTTTGGCTCGACAGATGTTCTCAAATCTTGAAAGTGAAACAAAAACAACTGAGGTTTTCGCGCCACGACCGCCGTCTACTTAACTATCAGCTAAAGTATTCCGTGCCATGACTGGTTAAATACATGCTTTAGCTTATTGTGTTTGCATACAGACCCAGTTTTACACTTGTATCCCTTTCAACTATACAAAATTTAAATTTACGAGCAAACTTAACAGGGCCAAAACGGCTTATATTTACTTAAAATTCCATTTAAACGTAGTTATGTATTTAACTTTTTATTACTTTCTCAATCGGTACTTTATTTTCTGAATTGTCAATGTGCCAAATTATTTACTTTCTCACACCTCAATGCTAATGAGAATTTCTTTGTACAAATTTAAATAGAAATTTAAAATTCAGTATGTGATGTTTGAAGTAACAAAATACTCCTGTAACATTTGTTTGACATCTTCAAACCTTTGATATGTACATGTATTTGTGGAAGAACTAATAATGCTACCGATTTTCAGCTAAAGTGTCAGGCTGATGAAGTAAAGCTAGTAGCAACAGAGGTATTTGAAAAAAAAAA
>MJUU01034095.1:2702-32050 GCA_002080025.1 Modiolus philippinarum | reverse complement strand
TATACAGCAGTAATACAAAACAGCCCTTTAAAGGACTACCAAAACATTTCAAAAAGAATCTTAGTTGATGCTGGGACTAGTCCCATGGTTGTAAACATACATGGATACAAAAGAATATTTCCTATTAAAACCTACATGTTTACCCAAGCCAAGTTTCAAATATTAATTACATGTTACAACGTTCAAAGAATACATGTGTACCTATAAAAACAAACCCCAAGCTAAGAACAATTCTTAAATTTTCTTTTTTTTTCACAATTTCTCAATATAACTTCAAAAAACTAAAAACTAAAATAATAAAATCAATTTCTAACATTTTATAAAGTATTAAATCTTCACTATAATGCATTTCATAGAAATATTTAGAACAATCCTTGGACAATCCTTGGATAGAATCCTTGGATAAAATTTTTATCCAAGGATTGTTAACAATCCTTGTGTTCAAGGATTGTTGGCATACAAGTTAATTGATCCGGGCCCTCTAAATATCAACATATTTACATATATTTTTACTTTATTCTGAATGAGTATATTGTAGAATCCATTCTGGAGCAGGAATGATAGAAAAAAGAAGGGAAAACGGGGAATGTGTCAAAGAGGCAACGACCCAAAGGGGAGTAATGGGCACATTTTAGAATGTTGACCTCGATGATTAATGTAGTAGAAATCAACATAATGGAAAAAATACCGAAATCGAGGCCTCGATAAGGAAGAGGAAAGTGCGTATAGTGGAACACATTTAAAATAGGGGCTACATGTGGAGGAGTGACCATATCTCTGAAATTTATGTACAGATGTTAGGTAATACAAAACGCAATTTGGGCTGAAATCTGTCATAGTTATTGGAAGGAACTAACAACACAACTTCAATCCATACTTGCTGAGAAACCAGTGTACTGCAGAATACATTGAAATTGCAGGACCTCCACTTGTAATTGTGATATGTCATAGGGGAAACGGAATGAACACCATGACTATTACATGGGGAAAAGGTCAGTTGTAATTTGACCAGTTCCTATTATACAAACTATAACCTTGTTAGCTAGTAATAGTGGTCCAAATAAACTAGCGCATGTTTTCAATGTGATTGATTTGTAAGCCATTGATACTTTTTAATAGTAAACGTGTATTATATCACTGTAAAATATACTTGTCATGTGAATATCATGTTATACTGATGTTTTAGACCATGTCAATACAAGATTGAAGCCGATTTGACGCTAATTATAACGAATGAATGACACAATGTGATAATATTCATGTTGTATTAAGAATACTTTAAGCTATTCAATATATTAGAACAATAATGTGTTACACACGATAGCTTTAGAAATGTGATTGTTGACAATTCTTTGACAATATTGATTCTATTCTTACCTTCAACTGCTGATGCTAGAAAAACTCGTACCACTCTTGGTGGTATGATTGGGATTTCATACCCTGCCAAGTGTCCGGCCAATATTTCCTTCACCGGAAGAGGTGCTCCATTGGTGTTCATTGTCAAAAACAGCCCCTGTACCCGGGGTGTCTCCAATCGATTTTACAGTTTAAATTTCACATCAATAAATTGTTGTTGAATAAAACAACACATAGAGACAAGATTCATGTAAAAATCCCTCATACACCGGTATGTCAACGACTCGTTAAGGCATGGATCAACTGTTGCCAAGGACGCTTTAGTTGTGAATCGAATTTAAAGGTCTCAGGTAAAGAGCTTAAATCTTAAAGGTTTACCTGTTCCGAATTGACAAATCGACCATATGAAGCTATAAAAAGCACTTTCTATATCGGCTAAATGAGGAATACACAAAAGGATTTATTGAAAAGGTGGTTTTTATCTCTTTTCAAAAGAAGATGTTTTCAGTTTTATATTTACGAACTACAGTAATATTTTTAATATTTTATCAATTTCATATCTTACGTTAATATATTTAAATATAATTTATTATAATGTTGTCAATGAGCGTTTTGAGGTTTCTCTTTTATTAAATATTTTCATTAAAAGTATTACGTAACTAGGTTATCAATGTGATTGATTGATTAAATATTGTTTAACGTCTAATCAGCAATATTTCAGCTATATCAAGACGAGAACAAGTTTGTTGATAAATAATCACTTTGGGGTATGGAAATGGCCGTGGGACGGGAAATTCTGACTGCCACTGGAAAAGTAGGGTGAAATCGTCAAGGGCGGGGAATTTAGCCTTGTAGCCGATCACCTACGGACCACCCCAAAAAGAGCTTGCTACAAGGGTTCTTTAACGTGCAGGAAGCGTGGCATTTCTTCCAACACGTGGACCTGAGTTTACATCCCATCCGAAAGATGGGTTGTGTATTTATTAATCCCGCACAACCACGGAATGGGTCCTATTTCTATATCCCGGAACCCTCGGGGTCAGCCTCCGTTTAGGAGGGGTCACACCCCGCAAGCCGGAGATACTGGGTCCTATTTCTATATCCCGGGGTTCCCTCGGGGTCCTCTGTTAGGATGGCTCATACTCCAAGCTCAGAGGATGCTGCGGGCCTATTCTTCAGCCGGGACCGCGCACGGCGGGTTATCAATGTGAATACATGCATATGTATGCTGGTATACGATTCGAATTGTATTAAAATTGATTTTCTACTCAAGAGGCTATATAGTTTCTCAAAAATGTGATATTATACCTTCTACTTGGACATATTTTTGTAAACCTT
This sequence comes from Modiolus philippinarum, assembly GCA_002080025.1. Taxonomy (NCBI): domain Eukaryota; kingdom Metazoa; phylum Mollusca; class Bivalvia; order Mytilida; family Modiolidae; genus Modiolus; species Modiolus philippinarum. The sequence goes on along the minus strand of MJUU01034095.1, from coordinate 29,356 downwards.
CTATGGTTATAACTTGTAAAATGTGAAATGATAAGCATTTATTTTCAAATTTCATGTCAATTCCGTGGTGTAAATGTAATGCAAGAATGCTTAAATTCCTATGATTTATACCATTTTCAAGTGTATAAACCTGATTTTTTTATATATCAAAAAGCTTATCCCGGTTGTCAAGAAATCAGGGCTTGTTAATTTTAATTGAAATGTCGTCCTAATTAAAATCACTTAAGCCGATTCTGTTAATTAGATTAGTTGTAATTTCTCTTATGCTGAATTAGAATTTTTCTTGTTCTGTCAACATTTAAATACATAATTAAAAACTTCCAATGTATGACCACTTGACATAAATAAAGTTGATTAATATTGATAGTAAATGTTGATTGTAATTAAATAAAGTTTTGGTCTTATTACAATTACAGTTCTCATATATTTCATAAAGAAATATACATGAAAACAAACCGACACAGAAAGGGATATCATAAGTCTTGGTAGATAATAAAATTCAATTTCTAACTGCAATCATGTTTTATCTTCTGATTTTAATATTATCTTCAAAATTTCACCATTGATTCATTGCACAGCAATATCATTCTATTTGTAGCCACGCCTGTAATCTTTATTCACATTTGTTGAAGTTAATTGTAGACTGACCAGCACTGCCCCTGCCTCACAGATCTTTGCCCTGTTCCAATTTGCACTGTCCTGTCCTAAGCTGAATATGACTGTTTGCCTAAACCTTTTTGGTTGTTTGTTCTCAAATTTGCAAATGTTCGGTTTATAGTCTTCAAAATATTAATTTGATCTGCACTGAAGAGACATAAATTCTCGAAATAGCCGTATGCTCAAACTAAATTTGCAGTAACTTCGATATTTTCTAATTATGCACCATTTGGCTAATGCTTCTGCTACTGGACTGACAGTCCTCCCAAGGACATTCACCAACTCTGTAGTAAGTACTTTGGTGCTGACCCTAAAACCGATTTAAAAACAGGAATATGCATATATTAATTTTAGAAAACTTCGATTAAACTGCAGAGTGTCTTACTCGTGCATAGCTCTGTCCTTAGCTGTTCTGAGCTTTTCATTTAGATCATTTCGGTTATTTGTTCTCTATCTGATTTGTAAATTTTCGCTTTATTGTAGTTCAAATAACAAAATACCGACGTTACTGAATAACAAACAAATAACAAAATGAATAACAAATAACAAATGTTATATTTGATCTGCACTGAAGAGAAGCAATATGCAGAAAAACTTCCGTATTTTGTTATTTGACGGATTTGAGCGGACACATTAGAGAACTCAAAGAGCTAACGCAAACTGGATATCAAGTAATGAAAAACATTTTTAGAATTATCTCATCGTTATTATTATTATTTGGGAGGGGGTAGAGGCTTTGATCTACTGAATCCCAAATCAGAAGATATTTTCGAAAACCAAATTTATTACATTTTCATAATTTTTATTTGCAATATTAACCTTTAACCTTACCTCTAATGCATTTTATGCAAATCAATTTCCTCAAATGCTGTCATCTCTGTAATCTATTTTGTATCTTCCATCAATAATTGTGACGTTGAACCTTAAAATCAATAGCTGTTTTCTACCCTAACTCCAATGATTTAATCTGTGTAAATTCCATTCAAATCTATAAACACATTCTAATCTTTGAAGAAACAAATGTTTATTTTCTGTAAGTATTTGTAATTTTGACCTTTGATCTTTTTTGAAGCGCTTTTAAAATTACAAGCAAAGTGGAAATTGAATTTCAAAAAAATAACCAACAAATAAGTTTCTATTTTAAACCGTTACAGCAGTCCATTCAAATGAGCAAAACAAGCAGCCAAATGAGTCAAGTATCATCCCAAGAAAACCAAATGGTCCATGACTTATTCAGAAGCAACATCAAAGCTGAACTTTATTATCGTTAAAAGTACAAAATATGCATAGTTTTTTTATACAATATAAGCCCATGCAGGAAAAAGTTTTATCTTTTTGTACCACTTTTAGAATTATAAACAAAATTTTGTATTTTAACAAACACTAAAAACAGAAAAAAGTTTTTTATCATGATTTAGCAGTCCATTCAAACGAGCAAAACAAGAAGCCAAATAAGTCCAACAAAGACAGCAAAAACTATGAACAATGTCATATTAGAATATAAGATAATGTTGACAGTGTTATCGTTTTTGTTGAATTGGAATGAGTGTGTCGTCAAAGCTGAAACGTTTCGCTGTGATGCTGTTTGTACGCATTGTTTTGCTCCATCCCACTTGCCCGGACCCGTGAGTCGATACTGTGCCGGGATACATGGTCCAAACAGACAATGGACAGCAAGTATTGGATCAGAAAACAATAATCGTGGAATGTTTGGTTTCACTCCAATCTCTTTTGCGATTTCATCCATATATGGAATCCAAAATGACTGAAATTTGAAAAAAAGACTGTAGTACGAATTGAATGTGGTTATTTATTAAACATTTCTAATAATGTCTTATATAGATGTAGAGGAAGAAAACATGTCTCATTATGAGTGATTCCTTTCTGCACAAGAACTAAGATTGACAAGAGTGTCTAAATAGCATATAGAGAATGTCTCTGATATATTATCTAAACTCCACAATAGCTTTTGCCAAACGCTTTCCCATAAAATTTCATACCGTCTCCTATAACCTCTATTCAAACTTTATATTGTAAATAGATTCAGAAAATATGGGAACTAGAGTTCCGAAGACAAAAAAGACTCGTTAATTACGTAAATCAGTCCTGAGACAATACAAAATAGGAAAATGGAAGAACAATGACACGCGACATCTGCTAAGATACACAAAAATTGCAAAAATACATTCAGAACTAAAGCACTCACAATATGAATTCTAATAAAACGAGAGTGACATAGGGTGCTCCGAAAGGGTAAGCACACCCTGCCCCGTAGTACATGATATCCGCTAGGAGCTAAAGCCTATAGCATTATCGGTATATTGCACAATGTTAATTTCTTTTTCTTATCTATATATTGTAGACTCATTTTGACACTTCACCCATCACCTGTTTGATTGAGCAATTGATTACTTTTGGCGTTAAACGCCAACCTAACAATATATTTCAGATATGTTGTGAGGAGAACTGAAGCAGATCACCGTTTTTATTAGTATATAAAAATTGTTCGATAAAGACAGCAAAAATAAATATGCAAAGTCTTTTCTTTGTGTTACACTGTGATAAGTTCTTGTATCATATTATTTGTTTGCCACACCAACATAAAGAAGACGATTATAGTACCGGTCTGTTTTCTACGGAAGCGTATAGTGGACTCGCCTTGTCTCATAAGAATACCTTATAACGCACTAATTTTCTTAAATAAAATAACTTTATCTCCTTATAAGGTGATAAATCGTGTTAAATAAAACAACCTTGTCTCCTTATAAGGCAACAAATCGTGTTATTTATGACAAGTTGTTCCTTTATAAAGACATTTCTCGTATTAATTTAAAACGTTTTACGTTAAATTAAAATAACATTGTATTGACCTACTGCATGGAAAAAAATAGAAGAGTTTAGGATGTATTAAGTTAACACATTTTAAATTAATACCCCCAGTTATACCCCTACTCATTGACCCCTGTATCATTATGGTTGTACAATTTTAAGTGTCTGTTGACACAATACGGGCGTGGACACAGTACAAGTTTGGACACACAATGATATAATTCTCAAGAAAAAAAGGTTATCGGCAAACAGAAAGTAGATAAGCAATACAACTCACCATACAAAAGGTTCAGATCAAATATCAAATCATTACTACATACACATGCTGAAACATTCTCGACAAAAAAAAATCCATGTATGGCTATAATCGTATATTATGACTAAGTCAATGAACAGACAACAGTATCTCTACAGGTCTGAAAACGGATCCGACGATATTGCATGACCATACAAAGCAACTTACAAAACTTCAGATTTGTATCATTTGCCGCTACAGAGAACTTTGAAGAAGAAAAAAACTCTGATACATGTGTCAAAAATTGACCAAGTCGGTAAACAGGAAGTAGTACCGTGACAGATCTGAAAAGGCACCCCACGATATGGATTGAACAAACAAAGCCTCCAACAACACTTCACATCCGTATCGTAGCACTGAACACAAAACTTTGAACAACATTTAATGTATAATGCTAGGTGTCGAAAATTTGACGAAGACAGTAAAACATGAAACAGGATGCAGTATCCCGACAGGTCTAAAAATGCATCCCGCAATATTGCATGATCTGACAAAATTTCACACCGGTATCGTATAACACTGCAGAGAAAACTTTGACGAAAATTTACTGAATAAGGAACAGGTGTGAAAAATTGAATAGGTCTGTTAACAGGAAATTGATCTTGAAAGGTCTCGAAACACATCCAAGAATATGGCATGATCATACAAAGCTTGTGGCAAAATTCAGATCTGTATCTACCTTGACAGATAAAACTTTGACACCCCGTGTCCATGCGACCGATGAGAAAACGAGATGCCTTACTTTATCGATGATTTAAACTCATGAATGAACAAGTTAGCTGAGATTAGGGAATATCCAATGCAATCAAAAATAAAATTTAAAAAATTAAGTATTAGATAGTGTATCTTCTAGTTAAAGAAAGGAAGCCTTGTTCTGTTCGATTCATTCTCGAACGCAATTGAAACGAGAAACGAGAAAGTGCGGACAAACATGCTCTAATCAAGGTCACCAACAGAATAGTTTTTATAAAGACAATTATATTGAGTCACCTCCTAAACTGTCTGTTAATAGGATCAAGTCAAAATTGAAGGATCTTGGTAAAAAATATGTTTTTGTACCTGTTGACAGGACTTCCAACAACGTTGCTATCGTGTGAAAGAAACACTATATTGACGTCCATCAAAACGAACTGGACAAGTCGATCACTTTCAGACGTACCAATTGGGACAAAAAAACGTTAACCAAACAACATTATAAGGATACAGAACCCGATACAGAAATTTTAAAGTTATACCTAAAGATAACACCTTGCCTACTATGTACTGGTTTCCTAAGCTTTACAAAAACCCTTTCATGCATCGTTTTATTTCGGCCTCTAGTAAATGTTCTACCACTAATTTATCCATCCATTTAACTACTTCACGAGTTGATTATTAAATACTGTGAAAAAAGCTTATGATGTAAATTACTTTTGGAGTGTAAAAAATTCTTTTGAAGTTTTAGATAAACTACAATCTATTCAAAGACCAGTCTCTTCCACTGACATTTATGTATTTTCGACGCGCAATATACAACCTTTCCATATACATGTAATTTGATTAAATTCAAATTGGGATAACTCATTAAATGGTCTTTTAAATTTTCTGGTTTGCAGTTAATTTGTTCCAACAAATAAACAAGGATTCTTCTGTAATATTACCTACAATGAGCATTGTTCCTGGACATGTGATGATATGATTAATGGACTCAATCATTTGCTAAACAACATTTTTGCCGTTCGTTTCGGCAACACTATTTACAAACAGGTCATAGGTATTCCCATGGGTACAAATTGTGCACCTCTCATTGCAGAATTTTTTCTGTTCTGTTACGAACGAGACTTCATGAAAAAAAAACTTCAAAACGGATCCATAAACCAAACAGTGATAAACTTATTTCTATTTTCAATGATAACAGCAGGTATATTGACGCTAGCCTTCCTATTGACAATCCCCAGTTTTTGTCTAGCCTGCGACGAATGTCGCGAAGGCAAGACATATATGCGAGCATATTTTCCGTTGTCGTCGGCGTCGGTGTCTTCGTCGTTAACATTCAAGGTTAACCCAAATGTTAAATTTTTTTTGAACTTCAATAACTTTCTCAAATCATATTCAATATCAATGAAATTATGACACAATGTTAAGTAAAACATTATTGTTTCCTAAGTTTTTTTTAAAATAATTCCATTTTTCCGCATTTTTCCATTAGTTGGACTTATTTTTTTCGATGATTTTTTTTGTTTGCGGCAATCTCAGCACCTTCATGTCATAGACTGGTGCTTATTGGTAAGTGGTTACATCTTTAGTAGTGACCAACATCCATACCAAAATTATGTCACCTTGACCTATATTTTCCGCTTCAATGAATTTAGCTAAATTTTCTATTCAGGTCTATTTTATATAAACAATTTTTAAACAAAATTGAGAATAAGTACTTTAATTTTGATGTAGAATTGTTGCATATAGTCCATAGATGCACAAATAAGCTTTCGGAATTTTATTATGTTTCCAACTTTGGTAAATTTCCTGAAAATGTCCAAGGCTAACAATTTTTGAAATTTTTGCATACAATCAAATATCTTGGCCATTTCTTCATACAAGACATAATTCTGAAAAATAAGAATGAAAAAATATGGTTCCAATTTTGGTAAATTTCCTGAAACTCTCAAAGACAAGCAATTTTGGCGAATTCTTGTTTGCAACCATTTGTTTTGATGAATTTTAGTCGAAAACAATATTTTCAACGGTGAGATTTCTTAAATTTTATATTCCAATTTTGGTAATTTTCTTGAAACTGTCAAAAAGACCAGTTCTTTTATTGGAATTCCACTTAGCCAGAACATCAGATATACCAAAATTAGAATGATAGTGGAGTGAGCAGGCGAGACACTAGGTTCCGCGGAACTTTTACGAATTATTAGCATTTACCCAGAAGATCTGAAATAAAGCTAACAATGACTCAAAATACTGTCCTTTTCTGGGTCTAACTATCATTAATGACTCTGGTAAAATAAAAACTAAAATATATGATAAAAGGGATCATTTTGATTTCACTATTACCAATTTCCCTTTCCTTGACGGCGACATTCATCTAGCTCCATCCAATGGGGTGTATGTTTCTCAACTAGTACGATTCGCACGCGTTTGTTCTACTCTCGGCGATTTTAATGAACGTAACCTTATCATCACAGCCAAACTTTTACAACAGGGTTACAGATTTCAAGTTGTTGAATTCTTTTAAGAAGTCTTATTATAGATATGAACATTTTAAATAATATCTAAATATGGCGTTACTGGCAAACTACTTATTACTATGGGCATTTCTAATCCTCGTTTTCACGGAAATGTTAATAATGACAAAAACTGATTAAAGATCCAGAAAAGCTGGGACGTAACCTACATTCTTTACGCAGTAGGGGATATCGACAAGATACTCCGCTTGCATCCGTAAAATTAGCCTTGAGATCTAGTGATCTGAAAATTTTACACACATACTGGCCTCTCACTGATACTGCCGATGTCTGCTGAAATATATGATGATTCTTGACCAAACCCTACGGGAAGTTTGAATTTGATTTTTCTTCCGTAGTGCGACAGTGTTTTACCAGCAGACTAGGCGCCTTCTGCTAGCCGGCAGATTAGCGGCGAGCACCCCTTGACCCATTTTTCAAAATTACGTATTGTCATTTTCTCTCCTTTCAAGATTGTGGTCATGGAGTTAGTAGTCTACCTGTATTAGGTTTTTTTATACTATAGTGAAACGGGACAGATAAAGGCATGGTGTGGTTACCTATAAACCGGTTTAACACTACCGCTGGCTTTTGCTAGTGCCGGTACCAAGTCCGGCTGACCCGATTTCCTATCGTTGTTTACGTAAATGTCCTTTGTCTTGTTTGTGCTTTTCCTGTGTAGTTCACTGACAGATTGTGGCATGTGACTGTTATTTTCAACTATTGTAGATATTTCCTGTTACCCCCTTGTTACACGTATTTCAATCAAAGAACAGACAAGTGAGCATTTCTCCATATCCGCCCATCGTCCGCCATCTGTTTTTGTAATTTTGCTCCATAATAACATGGTGCGATGGTGAGAGAATTTAACTGCATATACTAAGCATTTATCACATATGCCTTACGTCAAAATAGATTTAAGCGCACAATATTCACTGAAAAAGCCTATCCTGTCAAGTGCATGTTTCAAACCCTAAATTGTTTAATACTCTTAGTGAAATATTTAAAATCATTAATACTGGTATGTATCCTATATGAAAAGAAGATTGGCGCACTGCATGAAGTTTTCAATATTGAACTTGAACACGAAAAACATCTATTTGTAGCAACAAATAGATATCTGAAAATATTTAACCGGCATAATTACTGATACACTAAATTAAGTTCTACGTGTATTGTTTTTGTGTTCAGACAACCAAGACGTACCAATGTTAATAATTTTAAAGACTCGACATTAACCTCCTTTCATTACACTGGCTTCAAGAGACTGGAAATCATGCCGGCTGGTCCATTTGCGGCATATGCTTTACAATCTTCAATCTTCTACAGAGCCTTATTGTACTTCAGATTTTTAATGGAGTTTTTGTCGTCCATACTTTGAATCTGTCTATTGGTTTGCTGACCAGGCCAGAAAGGTCATTGTAACCTTTTGTCATCACTTGGCGTACGTTGTCCGTCCGTCCATCCGTCTGTCATCGTCTGTTATATTTTAACATTTTCATCAACTTCTCTGAAACTAATGAAACAAATTCAACTAAAATTGAAACGAATGATGTATACAAGGTCCTTCATAAAGATTACTCATTTTGTTTGCGATCCGACAAAAATATGACAACCCGTGCAGAACTTATTATTTTATCATAGGTCAGTCAAAAGGAATCGTTTTCATCATCTTCTCTGAAACTAATCAAGCAAATTTAACTGTTAATGTATTGGAGGTCCATTACAAAGATTTCACATTTCTTTCCGATTCTACAAAAATGGCACCCAGTGCGAAACATAGTTTATCATTGACCAAATTGGAAAATCATATTTTGATCATCTTCTCTTTAAACCCCTAAAGCAAATTTTACCAAATTTAATAGGAATGGTGTATGGGAAGTTCTATTCAAAGATTGTTCATTTCATTATGATCCTACAAACAACATAGCCGACAGCATAGAACTTAACATTAAACGATATGTAAATACATCATTTTCATTATCTGCTTTCAACTAACTAAACTGTACTTGAATAGTGTAGGATAGGGCATTTACAAAGAATGTTCATGTCGTTCCGCGATTCGACAAAAACGTTGCCACCAGTGCAGAGTTTTACCTGAAAGGAAAGGTCATATATAAAGTTTGCTCATTTCATTTTGATTCGACAAAACAATGGCCGATGCATTTATCAATGTTTTATACTTGTCATCATTTCCGTTATAGCGAAACATGACATCATCCATTCATAAACTATTATGGCGGATTTCCCGGATCATTAACGTATTATTGATGTGGTTTGCTTCCATTGATTTATCGACTTTTTACCCTTTTGGGCCATTTAGGGCTTGCTATATGGTGTGAGGTTTCTCACTGTGTTGAAGACCGTAGGGTGACCCCTAGATGCTTTGTTTTGGGTCGTTTTAACCTGGATATGGGATGTTGTCTCCTTGACATTTACCCAATTTCCTTTCTTTTTCATATATATTTTAAATTCTTCAATGAACATACGAATATTCCTCTAGTAACACCTATAACAACTCCTTTTAAACTCCCTGTCTTTTGTCTGCTCATCAAGCTATCAAGCTTCTATAGAATTATATTGTATATCAATTTGTACTGCCTGAAGGGGTTTACCTTGATACTCTAGTGATGACAGATTGGTATACAATAGAATTCTATAGAAGCTTGATTGCTTGATGAGCAGACAAAAGACAGGAGTTTTGAAGGAGTTGTTATAGGTGTTACATGAGGAAAATTTGTATGTTCATTAAATAATTGCAAATATAATATGTTAAAGATCCGGGAAATCCGCCATAACAATAATTATGACGTCAAAACGTAAAAATTCAGGTGGCATAATTCCAGCTGTAATCATTTCCTAATAAGAATGAAATGCATTACCTGAATAGTATGTCGTTGCGTCTGCACGTAATCGCTGTTAGCTTGTCGTTTGGACTTAATGTCTTTTTCCATAGCCTCCTTGCTTGGTAGATCATTTTTCCCTATTACAAATAAGAAACTTTATTAAGATTTATTTATCAGGTATGGTTTGATAATGTGCATTTATTTGAACAAAATGTTTAATTCTGTATTTCATCTGAAGGATATTTCAGAACAGAATAAGCAATAAAAGGATATGACGCACGTATGAAAAAGAAAGGAATTGGGGTAAATGTCAAGGAGACAACATCCCATATCCAGGTTAAAACGACAAAAAGCAAAACATCTAGGGATCATCATATGGTCTTCAACACAGTGAGGATCCTCACACCATGTACATTTCATATGTAAGAAGGCTTGATATCATAGTCAACGGAAATTATGTCCTTAGCTAGTTGTCAGTAACTGCGAGCATTTGTCCGGACAGTACCTGTGTGTATTGTCTTCATGTTTTATGTACTTCATTGTAAGGGTACTCGTCTTAATAAGTTGGACTTTTTTCTAGTTTGATTTTTACTGTGAGTCTTTTTGTGTATTTATTTTTAGCCATTCACCACACATAGGGGGAGGGTTTGGATCCAAGAAAACGAGTTTAACCCCACCGCAATTTTTGCGCCTGTCCCAAGTCAGGAATATGTTGGTCATTGGCTTGTCCTTGTCTTCTTATAAAATTTTAGTTTCTTGATATTTGGGTCCATTTAGGGCTTACTATATGGTGTGAGGTTCTCACTGTGTTGAAGACCATATGGTGACCCCTAGATGTTTTGTTTTTGGTCGATTTAACCTGGATATGGGATGTTGTCTCCTTGACATTTACCCCATTTCCTTTCTTTTTCATATGAAACAAAGTCTTAACAAATACATGGTAAAGCAAAGCAATGAAACAACGCCTTTATTGTAATTGTTCATCTTGAAGTCACCATGAGGCCTTCAACAATGAGCTTTGCTCAAACCTCAGAGTAAGTTCAAGACGGTCCGTAGCACCGATTTGAGAGGAATTCCTTGCTAGATGTCGATCGATTCTACATCCATGGTGTTTGATTCAAACATAAAATAAACTGGCGAAATATTCTTACGACTGACAGTTGACTTGTGTCATCCGTTGCCCGAAAAAAAAAAGACCTATAGGAGACAATTACATTTACATAAACATCCACGGGATACTCATCTAGTAAATTGCTAGAAAACTTGCCATTATAGTGAAACGGGGGCACTATAAACAGGTGGCCAAATTAAAATTTTGAATTACAGAAAAAATGAAAAGATATGGAGTACATGTACATGCATATAAGACAAAGTCTCCACAAATACGTGGTAAAAACAAACAATGGAACAATGCTTTTAATTGGTGTTCTTCAGTTTGAAGTAGCGATTTAAATTATATTGACGAATTGTTTTAAGTAAATTGATGATATGTCTCTAACTTTGCGATGAAATGTTATGACAGATAAAAATAAGACAATTTTGGTAAATATCCATTTTTGCACTTTTATCCAGAAACAAATGCGTAATGAGTAAAAAGACAAGACATAATAATAATAATCAGATCAAGATCTGACAAATATATACACGTTACAAACTGACGATGGGGACAGATCTATCTATAAACCCAAGACTTGTATTTTTGGCAAATACCCGGAAGTCATGATATATAAATTTCCAAATGAATACCGAAGCAAGAGCCAAAAATCGTATATCCAGAATGTATGACAATATAAGACATAACAAACAGTACATAAAACAAACGCCACAAAAATAAGGCAATAACAGTGTGAACCCCTTAAAACAAATTTTGCCCCAAAAAACTTTTTTTTCCATTTGGCTCAATGTCAAAGGGGTATGACAGACTTTACAGAGAAAAAGGTGAACTTGGAAGGAACTTACCTGAACAGATAAGCTATAATTTTATTTAATAAAATAATAGCGAAAAAAACAATAAACGCGAGAAAAATAAACATAAAACAAAACAAAACTATTCAAATTAATCCTAAATGCAAAACAAAACACTGTTCGAATTAATTCGAATATTTGTTAAAGATATGACTCAATAAAAACCAGACATCCATATATAGATTCTTCAGTTTTAAAGTCCTGGTATTGATACAATGTTGGCTGTATTCGGTATTTAACTGAACCAAGATTATTACTTAAGCTGATTACAAAGTATTTTACAAAACTCCAGACGTTTTTCTCATTATTTTGTGGATGTCATTTCATTTAATTTATGTGAAAGCGGATTATTCTCGTTTCAAGACAACTATTTACTCATCTATTTGTAAAGAAAGATATCTTCTTACTATTTCTACCACCACAGACATTAAATTTTACTGGAATAATGTTACTTAATGGAGGCTAAATTTCTGGATTTACTGAAAAAAATCCTTAGACGGTAATAAATTTGTGAAATATAAATTAATGGGCGATTCAGAAAGGAGAAGTGTCCCTTGTGTTCTACATTGAAAAATATGGGAAAAATTAAACACAAGTAAAAATCAGAAAAACGTACGCGCTAATACTTTCAAGATTTATATGATCTTATATCAACTGAAGTCAAGTGGAAAAGTTTTTTTAGTAACTGGAAAAACCAAACCATATTTTAGAAATAAAAATGGGGATAATAATCGGGAAAATGGCTATTAACAATCCTAAAGATTTGTGTCTGGCTGCCTCATACAATCCATTCTAAACATGTTTAAGGCTTTTGGTTGCAAGCTTTAAATGAAAACTAATTTAAGTTTGAGTTCCCGTTCTTTAATCCTTTGGCTTAGTTGCAATCACTGATTCCTGCATATTTCTGTCCCATTTATCTGCTCTATATTAGTGTTCAATCCCAAATTAACTCTTACTGATTCATTTTGCCATGCCATTCGACTATATAATCGAAAGTTATTTACAATGGAACAACGACAGTAGAATACCAAAAGAACAAGGGAAGCGATGACCACAAAAATCGAATTCCAAAGACATGGCAACAATGGACTGATGTTTCATTCAGAATGTCTGCACAACTAGTTTAAGGAATACCTTTTAGAATCTTTGTGAACCAACGACATTGTATTTCAGATATTGGCATTACTGCACCAATAACCTGGATGAGACCAATGACGGCAAGAGTAGCATGTGGCAGCTGTGGTGGATACATATATTTGTAAAGATGAACTTCATTATTGTTTAACTTTGTCACTCTGTCATCAAGAAATGAAAACTTATAATCGTACCCTGAAATTAAAAAATAATACGAATATAAATCTGTTGTGTTGTTGTATTTACCTCAAAAATGTTCATATCTTAATGCTTCAAGTACTGGATATGCATTGCATCACTGTGATATTAGACTCTTTATTTTATAATCTAAAAGTGCTATATGCTTTCTAATCTAAATCTTCATGTTGTTTTCTCGCGTACACCTCCTAACTTTCTTCTAACAGGAATCAGGAGTTCTACTCTTGAACAAAAACTGATTAACAATCAAGTAAATTCCATCTGTGTATATCCTGTTTATTCTAAAAAGCATGGTAAGCAGTTTCACAGTGTTTAAAGCTGAAGCCTTTGCTATATGAACTGGTTGTTTTATAATTTGCTCATAACAAGCAATTTGAATATTATTATGGACAATAATATATGCAACACTTGAGTAATATTATGGCAGGAAAGATAAAAGGAAACACCTACTATGGCCGAAAATTACAATGACATGCCACAATCTACCAGGAACCAACACAAATAAAAAACGAATTCAAGACAAATGACCAACGTAAACAACGATGGGAACTTGGGAAAGCCAAACGTGTTACCGGAAAAAGCAAAAACTAGCTGTTGGGTTTATACGGTTCATGGGAACCCAAATCTTCCCTATCTCTCCATGTATCCTTATAATATAAAAAAAAGCCTGGATAATGAAATCGACATAATAAAAATGTGGGGATTGCAAAAAGTAAGGATATCGTCATATACCTAATACTTAAAAAGAAGATTATTTGTGTGCCACGGTATCTTATGTTTATACAAATAATAAAAGAATATTGGTATGCCGCTCTATATCTTTTACAATAAAACACCAAAGTTACTGTTCATTTGGTTTTTGCATATGCGCATTTCCACAACCAATGTCTTTTCAGCGCGTATAGAATCAAAGCATTTGGAAGTCCATAAACCGAAATATACTTAGAGGCCGACAGAGAAATGAACAAGAATATCTGAATGCTGTGCTTTTTTGCTCTTTATATAAACAATACAACAATATTGGTTTGCTGTGCTTTCTACACTAAATACAAGTATTATTAGAATCTTGTAAAGCCACACTATCTTTTAGGAATAAAAACGAATATTTGTATTCTGTGCTTATTTGCACTTTTCCGAATAATATTAGAATATTATGCTGTGTTTTCTTACAAGAATATTTGTATGCCCCGCTGTCTAGTATTTTGATAAATAATAATAGAATATTAAATATGCAATACTGTCTTGTTGTTATACAAAGGGAAACTGCAATATTAGCATATCCAGTACTTTTACGAATAAAACAAGATTAATGGTATATTACTCTTTGTACTTTAACAAATAATCTAAGATGATTGGAGGTTTATTACTCCTTCTTGCACTTTTACAAATAAAGTTTGTAAATAAACCAGAATATGTTTTTCAATTTTATTTATTTAAATATTTTGAAATGGGTATGCGTACATAAGCTTTCTTGAATATGTACATTTGAAACCAGATTATTTAAAAGCTACACTTTCTTATTCTTTTTTAACTCCAACATTCTGCACAACAAAATAGTGAAATCAAGCACCCCCGCCCCCTTACTTCAAATATTCTGTTCCAGATATCTCTATTCCTACACTAAACCTATTGCCACTACACTATTTTCAATCTCAATCGGGTATCGCGTGCATTCCAGATAAATGACTTGAAAGCCAAACCACCTGATTGCACATGCTCCCCACTCATTCAGCTATAGTCCTGCTGGACATGTGATAACCAGTGATCTAGATATCGTTGAAAACCAAAAATTACGAGATATCTTTTCAAAAGGCCCAAAATTCCGTGAACCCCAGCACATCAACTGGAAGTATCGCTTCAAGATTATAATGGATGCAGTTGAGGACTATGCCAGAATGTGGGCGAAGAAAGAAAAAAAGATGTAAAGACATTGTCAGATTGGATCAGGTCCATTAGGTCATTAATCATTAATCGTATCCGGCGCTTGAAAACATCTATGAAAGCTAGAACGCTCAGTATATTTGAATATCCTCTTGTTGCAAAAACATTGACAAGCCTTCAAGAAAAATACGTCATATTACCCACAGACAAAGCTTCTAACAATATTGGGTTTGTATGTAAGAAACACTATATAGACTGTCTGGTTATGGAGATGGGTATTGACAGTTCATCAAGCAATCCTACATACCGTACAACACAACTACAATATCTAGGGATAAGAAAATCGCTAACATCCTTCTGTGTTAAAGTGGATGAAGATAACAGTTATCTCCCTTACATTTATTGGGTGCCTAAGCTTCACAAGAATCCCTATAAACAGAGATTCTTTGCAGAACCTGCCAGATGCACAACTAAGCTCCTATCTAAAGTCCTTACCACTTTATTGACTGCATTTAGAGATGGTCCGAAAAGCTACTTAGAAAAAGCCTTTTCTACGGGCGGCATGAAGCAGATGTGGATTCTAAAAAACTCCAAAGACCTTCTTGAACAGCTCTCCTTAAACAGTCTCGCATTCTGCAATAGCATTCAAACGTTTGATTTTTCTACCCTTTATACAACCCTTCAACATGATAAACTTAAAGCAGTAATTTCCGATCTAATACATCAATGTTTCTGTACCAAAAAAAACGGAGAATGCAGGTATTCTTATTTGATAATAGGAAAAGATAATATTTTGTTAAGAACCATACTAAGTCAAACAAAAATTACAGTAAAAATGACGTGATAAAGATGCTTGAGTTTTTGATCGACAACATTTTTGTTGAATGTGGAACCAGTTTATCAACAAACAATAGGGATTCCTGGGAACAAATTGTGCGCCACACTTGATCTCCCTCGTGCAGAGCTCTGTCTTTATCTGATTTTGGCTTTGTATTTGAATTTTATTGGCTATTTAATCACTATAAGGTTTTTTGATTTTTTGATTTGATCTGCATTGAAGAGACAGTTGTGGAAATAGACATCTACAGAAATTAAATTTAAGATGCTTGTAGAATAACAAAAAGTGTTGTTTTTTTACCCTGTTTTGTATAGATTTCGTCTCATTCATTCCATTTTTTTTTTTTTTTGTTCATCAGTTATTTACATTAAAGAGACATAAGCTGTCTAAATTGCCATATGCAACAAATTAATTTACATTAACTTCGGTATCTTGTTTATTTACGAAAAAAAATATTGGTATACCCAGCTTTCTTGTACTTTTACAAAGAAAACCATCATATTGAATACTTCATTCCTTTGTGTATCATTAAGACATAGACTATGTATATAAATGAACATTTTTTTTTGTAGATCAAGTCTGGTGAAATTGTGTTTTATTGAAAAAAAGTACAATGAATCGTAATATGCCAATATTCTTTTTTTATTTCAAAAGTACAACAAAACAGCTGAACCATACTTTTGTTTTATTTGTAAAGTAGAAGAAAGCGTGGTATACCAATATCAATGTTTTGTTTTTAAAAAAAAGCATGGTATACAAAATGTACCAATATTCCAATTATATTTGTTAAGTACTAGAAGGTCAGGATGAAAATATTCTAATGTTATTTGTTGAAGTATCAGAGAGTATTGCATACCATTATTGTGGTTGAATTTATAAAAGTACGAGAATCCTAGCATACCAATATTATGAGTACGAAAAAGCCTAGTAATCCGATGTTCTGGTTTTATTGGTAAAGTTTAAGAAAGCCTACAATACAAATTTGCTAGTTATTACTATTTTTTATTACTTTCCTATATCTAAATTTCCTACATCTAAAAAAAACTTCTCCAAATTTACTGGGGATTCTTAATCCCCATTGGTAAAGAGAATCACATGATTGAACGAATCGCGTGATTCAATTTCTCTAACAAACAAAATGGCGATTGGAAACGAAGCGACAGTCAACTGTTACACAAGGATCGAGTGAAAGTCAGAACTTTTATATAGTTTTTAATCATTCTCACTTATATTCACATGGTTCGAAGCGACACAATGTTAAGATAATGGCATACTACTTATAAATAGACAAGTATTTTCTGAATCAAACGATTACCCAATCACTTTTATGTTTTATACACGTAACTACTATTAATGCATGATAATGGAACTTGTTTGAAGGCCAATGACGGAAATACATATACCTGTTGCAAAAATAACAGCATCTACTTCAACACATTCTTTACTATCAAACCACACTGCCGTCTCTGTGAAATGGTGTACATTTGGTTTTAATATTACTTGTGATGACATCATCTTGACTGGTAAATCATCATTTATTGTTGGATGAGCTTCAAGCCCCCTTCCAATAGAAACACATGTAATAATTTGTTAAGGGTGTTTATATTTTAGTTTACTTTACTTCTTTTATCACACATTTAGGAAAAAATATGTTTATTGTTCACTGTAGAAGGTATTAACTCCAGTTTTTTATTACAATTTTTCATCATAGCGACATCATCAAAGCCGAATACAAAACCTCCATCGTCAACTGAAACCAGTTCCAGCTCTTTAAGGATGATCACTGTTAACTTTCTGATCATTCGCAACAAAATACTTAATTGATTTTTTGAACATCTTCAGAAACTAACATAATTGTTGAAATAGAAACCTAGTTTAAAGGCTCCGTCTTCTCAATAATACCTATTGGTGACTTGGATGTATGCAGGAATGACAGAACATTTTTAAGGGGTAAAGGAGGCGGTGATCTTACTGGAGTACATAAAACACTAGTTTAGTCAGAATTTTGCAAAAGCAAAGATAATGAATTAATAGCAGTGAAAATTCACTATCAGCATAAACCAACAATTATAACTGCATATTATCGACCACCAACACTGTACAACTGTATAAAAATAAATACCTGGTAATCATTCAGAAAGGCATTTTAAATATTGGACAAATGGCTAAAAATAACAACTTATGGATAACAAGCGATTTCCGCCTCCCTGATAAAGAAAGGGGAACCATGTTAGGTGTAGGTTCTATCTACTCAAATCGATTGATTGCACTCTTCATTGACATTATCAAGGAAATAGTAGTAGAACAGATTTTAGATTTTCCAACTAGAAAAGACAACATACGAGTTCCTATTTCACAAGGCACCAGTCTGGTTACAAAATGCAAGCTGTTACCTTGTTTAAGCGATCATGATATTGTCATGACTGACACCAAAATATCCGAGTAAAAACAGCAACACGCAAAATATTATTCTAGAAATCAGCTTAAATAAAAGATATGGAGTCAAGTGTACGAAATAAAATATCAAAATTTATATCTATTTTCTTCACGACCATTGATATGTGGAATCATTTTAAGAGTATACTGATAAATGCAACAAAAGAATATGTACCATCCAAGTTATAACGATCCTTGGATAACTACCGAAGTGCGACGAATGATTAATAGGAAAATAAAACTGGATATAAAGCTAGAAAATCTAAGTCAACTAAAGACAAAGAGAGATTAAAAAACTGAAAGCTCAAACACACAAAGCAACAACAGCAGCTTACGTCCTGACCAAACAAAAACCCCGAAACGTTGTTTGTCATCCATTAATATAAATCCAAAAGACAAGAAAATACTGGAATAACACCATTAAGAGCATAAAAGGGAATTATTTACATTGCGTGTAAAAACAAAGATGGAATACTGAACAATCAATTCAAATCTGCTTACACCGAGAGTATAACAACAACCTCATTTGATTTCAACACAAACTCTTACCCATCAATGTCGGGAATTTGTATGGAATAGAGGTTTTTCTACAAGCTACTTTCCGACCATGATGAACACAAAGCATCAGGTCAAGACTCTGTACCACAAAGGCTTCTTAAGCATCTGTATAATAGCATCTCACCAGCAATAACACGCATATATCAATTCTCACTTGATCATGTAGGAGTGTTGAAGGACTTGAAAATAGTATGTATTGTACCTGTCTTCATGAAGAGTGACAAATCAACTGCATCCGACTACAGACTTGTATAATTAACAGCCATTTGCTGTAAAATGCAAGAGCAGATAATTTACAGTCACATAATGGACCACCTTACAGACCAAGAAATGCTATCAGACAGTCAAAATGGCTTCAGAGCTCGTCGATCATATGAAACACAGCTAGTAACCATCGTCAATGATCTAGGCCAAAAACAAGGGAAAACAGATTGAAGCAACATTACTAGATTTCTCGAAAGCGTTTGACAATGTTCCTTATAGAAGATAACTAATTAGGCTCCAACACTACGGAATAAGAGATAACACTCTAGAATATATCCAATATTTCATACAATATCGCACTCAACAAGTCCAACAAGATGGAACATCTCTGCGAAGGCTACATCCATTCGTGCCCCAAAGAAGTCAACTACTTTGGCGAGACCAGTCATCAAGTATGCCAGCGTAGTGTGGGACCCATATACCATGAACCAAGCTGGACAGCTAGAATCCATCCAACGAAAAGCAGCTCGATTCATTTATAACAACTTTAGCGATCGAGTTCCTGGTAACATCAATGATCTCAGATCGGATCTTGGATGGGAAACACTCGAACAACGGCGCTCAAAGACTCGGGCAGTCCTTATGTAGAAGATTGTACACGACCTTGTGCACATACGATCATCAGATCTTCTTATACCATCAGACAAAAGGACAGGGGGCAACTCTAGCTTCAGAACCATCTATAATTATAGATTATAGATACTCCCTCCCCCGAACAATAGTCACATGGAACTAGATACCAACACAACTTCGACAGTCCACCTCGGACGAGCAGTTCAGCTCAGGTCTAGGGCCCATGACCCTGACATAGCAGTCCATGATGTAAATACAGTTTCCAGATGTTTATAATTGTATATACCGAGTTGTCTCTTAACTGTACAGTTTTGATATGCACAGAGTTGTAACACTCGGATGAGTAAACTCCAGACAGGAAAAAGAAGAAAAAGTACAGTGACCACCAGTATATTATATAGATGTAAAGTAAGTGAGAACCGAACCGTCAATCAAAAGAACGAACAATCCATGGACAATGGCAAAATCAGACACACTGGGAAACAAGGACTCCACTTGAGTACGGGACAAAAAAGAAAAATGAAGACACACATACAGATGAACAACACGGATCCAATAAAAAAACCATGGGTGAGATCAGGTGTACCGGTAGAGTAAGCTTCCCTGCTTCTTATAAGACACCCACCGTGTTGAACATGTCAACTCTGGTAGTAAAGTCGCATCCGATAAAGTCGAATCCGATAGAGGAAAAACAATCTTTAGTTATAGAGGGAAAGATATGTTGTCATCTGGCAAACAGATTTTCCATAGCGATCCACAAGATCGTGATGTCGACCGTAAAACTTCTGTAGTGACGACTTTAAGTTTTTTGTAACGTACCCTTGCTTAAGTAGTCTATTTGTAAGCAACTGAGCTCTATCAAGGAAGTCACTGTAACGGCCACAAGCCCTTGAGTAGCGAATTAATTGTGAGATGTAAACTCCATATGCTGGTGCTTTTGGAATGTTACTACAAAGAAAAGGGAAGTTGACTATTGTAAATTTGATATATATTATTAATCCCTCTGAAAATGAAAACACGTTGTATTATTTAGATTTAAATTCACCATTTAAAAAAATGCCAGCATATGTAGTTAATCTCCCAAATCATTCGCTACTCAAGGGCCTTTGGTCGATTCAGTGACTACCTTGATAGATTTCGGTTGCCTACTAATAGGCTACTGAATCAAGAGTATGGTACTCGTAACTTGAAGTCATCATTAAGTTTTATGTAGTCTACAGTACGATTGTGGACCGTTATGGTCTGTTTCCCAGATGACAACAGTTCTTTCCCTTTACAGCCAAGGTTTCTTTTTTTCCTCTACAGGATTTGATTTTTTTACTTTTAAGAGGACATGCCTTCTCTACCGGTACACCTGACTTACCCATGGTTTTTATACGGTCTGTGTTGTTCATCTGTATGTGTGTCTTCATTTTTTTCTGTTCCTTACTTATGTTGTGTCCTTGTTTCTTGGTGTTTTCGATGTTGCCGTTGTCCCTGGATTGTTCCTTTAATAATGACGATTTCGTTCTCACTTACTTTATAAAATATAGTCATTTTCTGGTATAATTTTTGCAAGTAAACTCTTAATCACTCTTTTTTTATAAACAAAAAACAAAAAACAAAAAAAAACATTTAAAAAAAGAACACTGACTTAGCAAATATTCATTTTTACCAGTGTGAAATGTTTATTTATAGTAAGTTCAATTAAGAGATAACTGCACATATTTTCTCAGAAGACATTATATTGTACTGGGTCATCGACTAATAAGCTAAAGATAAATTCATAAAATATATGAATAAATATGTTTGAACAATTTTTAGGGAAGAAAATTGTCAAGAGCAAAATCCAATGGGTAATAGACAAAGCAGGTGTAGGTAAATATTTTGTTAAACAGCTCTTAAGGTGCGCAAGACTTCGCTTTCCATTGCAGTAGTATCCGGTAGCAACACAAGAGCATAAACTATGGAAAGGGCGTGGACAGTGAAAAGAAAAGTTCATCCCAATACTAAAATGAATCTTGAATCACAGTTCGGACCGAAACTTTTTTCATAACGGACCGATATTTCGTAAAGAATTTTTTTAATGATAGTATGATACGGAACTTTTGAAGCCTTTATTTATGAGGCGGTTGCGGAGATAACTATTTCGAATGAGAAAGTCCGGTACTAGCTCTCTCGTAACGAATCAACAGTGAAACATAGACTATGTAAGCAGGAGAAGTTAGAATATAACTGTCCATGTTAGGAAAATTGATAATTTTGAAATAAAAGTCGCCCCTTTCATCATTTTTAATTTTAGTACAGGGATAACAATTTTCGTCAAATTCGATATGCTGGTCCAATATGATGTAGATCTAGCAGTTTCTATTGTTTCCTTTATCTCTAATTTTGAACGCTGTATTGATGTGATCTATGTAGAATTAATGCATTACAATTGGAAATAACAAAGACCATCAATGCATCTATAAGCAGGATTGGTGTACCTAGTATCATTTTATTTTGTGGGCTTTTAAAAGTTCCTAAAGAAATTCAGTCTCGTACGAGTATTTAAAAAAATCAAGTTGGCGATTAGAGAGTACATGATATCTCAAAAATGTCTTTTTTGTTTATTATGGAAATTCCAGAACGTAAATTACTGTAACATTCGCGGAATTAAGACACAAATTTACTCTTGTGTGAAAGTGAGCTGATGTATTGAAAAATATTAATCATATATTGTAAGCAAAATTAGCAATTTCAACATTTTTTTCGGGTACAAAATATTTCCTTCAAAACACATCGACTGAGGAAACTAATTGTTACTTTATGAATCTCGAACGAACAAGAAATCTGATATTTCGGACAAAAAATCATAGCTCCTCTTCTGAATTGAATTTTTTCCTTTTGTAAAATGCACGTTCACTGTTCTTTCCAAAAGTATCTTTTTTTTCACAGGAATTTTTTAATGCGATTTGAATTTATATGGTATTGAATAACTTAATACCGAAGTTACTGTGAATTTTGATTCTGCATATGCGCATTTCGACAACTTATGTCTCTTCAGTGCAGATAAAATCTAAATGTTTGGAAGACCAAAAAGCCAAAGATGTTTAAAAATGACCGACTTTTAAAATTGTACATACTTTATAAAAAAAATAAATGTCATCTTAAAACGATTGAGTACTTTAAAAAATAAACTACCTGTGTTTTGGTTTCAGTCCAAATATTGTATGATTACAGTGCAGGTTAGCGAAAAACTGTACTGCCCAATTCAAAAATGCTTTGGGAAAGGATAATAAAATTCTGTTGTTAGCAATGGCATCTGCTGGAATCCCGAATACTCCTTTCCTGCTGATTACCCAAGCTCCACGTCTAGTACTTAAATAAACCTGTGTGTATAAATCAAAAGTTTCCTTTTGCTACTATATTGTTTCTATTTACTCAGAATCGTGTATATAATGTCTTGTACATGTACATGTAACTACAGTTGTTCTATAAACGGGAAATGAAGAACGTGTGTTAAGTTGAATAACTCAATATAGTGGCTAATCAACTGTTGAAAACTGTAAACAAGTTGTATATCTAATAAAATGGTTAAAAAGAGTACTTATTCAGTTTGGTTTCTGTAAATTGCTGTCATCGGAATAGTAAACCATGATATAAGTTGAAAAAGTACTACACCTATGTTAAATAGTGTGTTTTGTAGATCCCAATGATACAGATCACCTTACCTGTTTTGCATCTTTGCAAAGATCTACTGCCAAATCAACTGCCGAATTTCCTATACCTGAAATTTAATTCAATCTAAGCAGTTATTTTTTATGACAAACATAAACTATTTTGTTTTATTTTCTGTATGTCTGAACGTCTTGCGTTTTCATTAAATAACGTATCCATCCTCTCCAGTTTATATTCATATCTAACAATATCAAAACAAGTATAGGAAAAATTTATACGGTTTTCCCCATGACACAGTTTGGTGTCTTTTTCATTGTTAGAAGTAATATTTCATATGAGAAAAAAATTATAGTTAGTGCTGTAATTATGCTTTGTATTTTACGTGTACTTAATCATTTGCGCAAAGAAACTCTTTCACTGGCACCACAAACCATACTTCATTTGAACCAAAACCATACTTCATTTGCGCTAATAAAACTGGTAAATAGTATATAATTATTTTCTTCATCAGAATGTTAGTATATATTTCGTTGCAAGGTTGTTGTATACATCTAGGAGAATCAATGCAATTCACGGATATACAGAACTACGAATAAAATAAAACATCAGCCGTCACTAAATTTCCAAAATACCTGTCACTTAGCCAACAATGGGAAAAGTAACTGTATTATAATGTTGAGATTTTTTCCTAGTTGTCATGGTGCTCTGATATCGTTTGAGTTTAAAAGTTTACATATGGTCAGAATATAAAAAAATACTTCATTTTAACGCATATATTACAAATTGATTGCATATTATCTTTATTTTTTAATCCTACTTTTTAACAAAATAGTTGGAAATAGGCAAACAATGCATTTAAGAAAAGGAAACAAGTAAACAGACTTACCAACTACAAGAACTCTTTCCTGTTTGTATTGTGAACTATGCCTGTACGAATGCGAGTGCATTATTTTTCCTTTGAACTGTTTTTGTCCAGGGTATACTGGCAAATGTGGATGCGTATGATGACCTGTACAAATCATTACTGCATCGAATGTCTCTATTTTAGGATTATCTGTATCACATTTGTACGTAATAACCCATTTTCCCGTGTCTTCGTAATCATCGGCTTGCTTTATTCTCTGAACAACTGTACGAAACTTTATAAACTGGATCAAACCAAAGTTTTCTGCGTACAATCTGAAGTATTTGAGGACAAAGTCGTGAGGAGCAAATGTTGGAAAATCACTTGGCGGAGGGAAGTCACTAAAAGCCATCATTTCCTTGCTGGTATTGATAATGGTAGATTTATACACGCTGCCCTTGCCAATCTTTGGTTCTTCTGTGTAGTTCCATAGACCACCTATGTCGTCTTCTTTCTCAAAGCAAACAGGCTGTAAATGCTCTTCCAGACATGCCTTTATTGCAGTCAGGCCACTACAGCCAGCACCAATAATTGCCACACGCCTCATCATGTTTGACTGTGTTATACAAATGATCAAAACCAATATAAATGAAATGACTTATATTTGTTATTTTGTAATGCTATCTTAGTGTTAACCTTGAAGAGTATACGTTGTATGGTGGTGTTATCAAGATACAGCCAGCATCAGGTATACAATTTCAGAAAATTTTCATTGAACGTCCTCCAAGTCTCAAAACTGAAAGCAATCACATTAGTTACATATTTATTTTTTACTGCCGCTTCGTCCAGTACGTCGGTGCTGGACCCTAAACCAATCATTCGAATATTTATATTCCAGTATGATACAGCCAGCATCAGGTATACAATTTCAGAAAATTTTCATTGAACGTCCTCCAAGTCTCAATACTGAAAGCAATCACATTAGTTACATATTTTACTTTTTTACTGCCGCTTCGTCCAGTACGTCGGTGCTGGACCAATCATTCGAATATTTATATTCCAAAGATTGGAAATTTTATAAGTTTAAGAATTTCCTACGTGCAAAACTCTGTCCTTGGTTCAAATTAACGTAACGTTAGACCATTTTGCATAGATTGGTCCTTAGAACTCGAACTTCATTTGTTTTATCTAATATAAAACTCGAATGTATCGCTTTTCTTTGTTGTCCAGATGGCCATATGCAGAACTAAAATTGAAATGTAGGCATTTCGTGTTTTTGCAACATGTATCTTGCGAGACCGAGATTTGGATTACTGGCAGTGTTGCTTATTGAGTAAATACCAAATCTCAGTTTAAACCAGTTGTGCTGGTTTTGATTTTTATGCCTGGTCTTTAAAACAAACTACTGGGCACGTGATACGCATTTATATGCACGAATTATTACCGCGTTTTCGATGAAATGTTGTTTTAACGACCTCTAGATATTGTATCCAATTTGCTTGAAATGTCCTCCTGTGGACTGTTAATCATTTATTAGTCCCCTACCGGCGATAGCCGAATGGGACTTTAGGTTTGCGCTCTGTCCGTCCGTCTGTCTGTCCGTCCGTCTGTTCGTCCGTCAGTCTGTAAGACTATCGAACTTGCCTTTATTGTATACAACAGTGATGTAGTATTCGTCATTATTGATCGATTATTGTCTAATGTCTCAAAAAGCAATTATTATCCAATACAGATATAAAAAACAATAATGATAAGATTAAGGACAATATGTCGACTTTGACGTTATAATGCCTTTATTGCAAACAACAGTGATGTAGTATTGTCGCTATTGATAATTGAAGATAACATTAAAGACAAGATGTTTTCTCTCATCCTTTGAACATAATACGTTTTGATAATATAGGGCTGGAAAAATGAGACGTTAAACACTTATCCGGCAAGCAATTTCCATCAATTGAAGCTGTAAAATGACATAACGACCAAATGTTTTATTAAATTTGGAAGTAAAAATCCTGGAATATTACTTAATTGCGGAGATTTCTTTCGTTATTTATTATGATTGTCGTCTTTTTGTCTGGCATTGTTTTCAAAAGATAATCAATGGTCATTATTATAAAAACAAAGCTTCATAATTTTGCGGGGCTTTTTCTTCAAAAACTGTTCAACTATTCGTTTGGATCTGCTCTTGCTATATTAACTGTACATAGTAACTGTTCTCATTGTTGTTTAATTGAATGTGTTAAAACTTATTAAAGTGTTTGCAGCATTACTAACTATTTAACGCTGTCATTAGTCCGTGGATTATCTATACGATCACTGTCAATAGTCCTACAGAGGCTATATTGGTGCCTAGAGACCAGGATCAACCAGATATTGTCGCGGAAATGGTGAGCATACCTTTTGTTTATTCTCCCATAAAATGGCACAAAATAAAGAACTGACTCTTAAAGTTTGATAGTAATTTTGGTTGTAATTTTCAAGTAAACAA
>MJUU01034093.1:95897-117586 GCA_002080025.1 Modiolus philippinarum | reverse complement strand
CCACAGTGTCTGCAAATAATCAATAAGAACTCCAAAATAATGATAACTACATAGATCAAAGATGTAGGTTAAGAGTAAGTGACAAATCATTTGTTCCGTCCACTACCACATTATGGAATAATCTTGACAGAGACATTCGTAATTCAAGTACGATCTCTATTTTTAAAAACAGATTAAAACAATTTAATTTTATAAGGCAATAGAAAATTAAACATCATGTACACTAGATTAAGACACCAGTGTAGTTCTTTAAATGCGGACAAAAATTCATGTTGCTACCAACCCAAGATGTTCCTGTGGTGCTTTATATTAAGATGCAATACATTTTTTTCTTGATAGTACCTTTTATAGAAATGAAAGAGTTAGTCAAAGTAGAAAACTGAATGATACAAATATGACACTTGACATAGAAATTTTATTATTTGGAAATGATGACAAAACAAACTCAATAATATTTGAATAAGTACATTCTTGTATACATGTAAAACAAACTAAAAGATTCCAATGACATGCCAATATCCTTCCTCTTTTCTTTTTATTACGTCAATGTTGAATAGATATATACAGTTAATTTGTCTTATTTTATCGTTCATCTTCTACTGAAATTAATGTATGTATGCTATTATGTATGATTATTATTACTTTTATCTATTCCTTATTATTATTGTTGTTTTATAAAAAAAATATTTCGATTATATTATAGTGTGCTTTGCTGCTTTGTACATATGTTTAAAGAGAGGACTACTTGTGAGTTGTTATAACTGATTGTCTAATCCTTTAGCTAAAGTTACATGTATGCAATAAAATAACATTAAACTAAACTTAGTTGTATGATATGTGATTTAAAGTTTCAAAATGGCCACCATTTCTATGATTGCCGCCGTTTTACGTTCAAAAATTGAGGATTCAATATCTCCGGAAATGCATTGCAGAATTTGTTCGAATTTTGTATGGATGTTCAATAAAATATGGGGAAGGAATCTATGCGACAAAAATTTTCAAAATGCTTGCCATTTCTAATGTGGCGGCCGAAATATGTAAAAATTTCAATATTTTATGATTTTAACGAAAATTGATTTTGAAGCTGCGATTAAGGTGGATTAATCGAATGGGGAGTCTGGTGTGACATCGGCTATTTGTTGCAATTCCAAATCTAGTTTACTTTTTTATATCATTATTACTATTTGGTCTTTAGCAAAATTTAAGGCTGATAAAAAAGCAAAAAAAAAGCTGAAACACAGAAAAATACAAAAACAAAAAACACCATTTTGGAACCAATAATGCCAGTCTGCACTGACGAGATATAAGTTACATGGTATCTGCAAAAAGTTACAAATGAAACCCTGCTTATTAATCGCAAGCAGATTCAAATTATTTATCCACTCAATGATTTATATAGAGAAAAAAAGAAGCACAAATATTTTTTCGAACACAGGTTAAATGTTTAAACTTGGAGCATTTAAGTATTAACTGAAGAGAGGTCGTCTTTCAATATAATCAATTGGATCCAACAGTGATTTTCCAGTCTGGACTGCATGAACTTCTTTCACATTATCCCACGATCTGACATACAATCTAGCATGTATGTAGCTGTTGATGTCAACTCGTATCTATAATTAAGAACAGATTTTATATGAATTACTGTTTAATTGCTAAAGTATAGAATAAAATGGGATAAAAAATACATATTTTCTTCTTTCATAATTGATGATGTTGTTATTCGAAATCTATTTAGAAGTATTTCAATTGATGTTTCATATGTAAGAAGGCTTGATATTATAGTCAACGGAAATTATGTCCTTAGCTAGCTGTCAGTAACTGCGAGCATTTGTCAGAACAGTACCCGTGTGTATTGTCTTCATATTTTATGTACTTCATTGTAAAGGTACTCGTCTTGAGAAGTTGGACTATTTTCTAGTTTGATTTTTACTGTGAGTCTATTGTGTATTTATTTTTTAGCCATGCACCACACTTAGGGAAGGGTTCGGATCCAAGAAAACGAGTTTAACTCCACCGCAATTTTTGCGCCTGTCCCAAGTCAAGAATATGTTGGTCATTGGCTTGTCCTTGTCTTCTTATAAAATTTCAGTTTCTTGATATTCGGGTTATTGGATGTGGTTTGTTTCCATTGATTTATTCACTTTTTACCTTTTTTGGAGCCATTTTGGGCTTGGTTCCTCACTGTGTTGAAAACCGTAAGGTGACCCCTAGATGCTTTGTTTTGGGTCGTTTTAACCTTGACATTGGATGTTGTCTCCTTGACATTTACCCCATTTCCTTTCTTTTTCTTAACTACACTGAAAAAACATCGTAACGTTAAGCAGATATTCATGTTCTTCATTTTGAAATGACGATGAATAAATACCTTGTAAAAACCCTATCGGATTTTTATGCTTAACACTGATTCATAGATATTTTTTAAACGAAAGTTACATTAACTAAGACACCACAGCGTTTTGCTCATGACGTTTTTTACCGTGTCAGTTGACAACATTTAAAATGTGCATACTATACCCTAAAGTCGTTTGTTCTACTCTTGACGATTTTAATGAACGTAACCTTACTATTACAGCTAAACTCTTACAATAGGGTTACAGATTTTATAAGTAGTTTTATAATTGATATGAACATTTGTTATCTAAATATGGCGTGTCTAGCAAACAGCTTATTTTAAGGTCGTTTCTACGGAAATGTTGCTCAAAAATGCAAGAAATTTATAAAAGATCCAGAAAAGCTGGGACGTG
The DNA here is from genome assembly GCA_002080025.1 of Modiolus philippinarum. NCBI lineage: Eukaryota > Metazoa > Mollusca > Bivalvia > Mytilida > Modiolidae > Modiolus > Modiolus philippinarum. The sequence goes on along the minus strand of MJUU01034093.1, from coordinate 114,842 downwards.
ACTTACATTCCTTACGTAATAGAGGATATCGACAAGATACTCTGCTTGCATCCGTTAAATTAGCTTTGAGATCTGGTGACCTTAAGGAGACCTTAAGGTAAATACATGGCGCATACGATTTGCGCATTTGCGAAACACAAGTCGGATGCGGAATTGACTTGATTTTCAAGCCGGAATATTCCTTATTGGTCTTTTCATTGGGACGTCATAATAGATTGTTATACACTTTCCCGCGAATAAGCTCCCCTTTCTCGTAGATAATGTCTGTTTCGTAAATTATAAAAATCAAACGGTGACATATAAATTTTTTAAGCTCAATATAAAGCTGAAGTGTATATCTCTGAAATAAAAAAAAATGAAAAAATCTATCTAATATTTTCTCACGGTTCCCTATATATTCTTTGAAAATATCGCTGAAATATACTGAATTTGGCCTGATTTTTAAAGCCTGGTAACAGGAAAAGATGATCGATGACATATCATTTTTATCTTATTTTTAAGACCTACAAAATATTTTAAAATAAATAGATTCTGTCTGATATTTTTATTAGGCTCGAACTACCTTTAACTTTTACAAACATACTGGCCTCTAACTGATACTGTCAATTTTTACTGAAATATATGATGATTCTTGATCAAACCCTTCGTGAAGTTTTGAGTTTGATTTTTCTTCCGTACTGCGATGATTTTTCTTCCGTACTGCGACAGTGTTTTACTAGCAGACTAGGTTTCTTGAGCTAGCCGGAAGTGTAGCGACAAGCACCCCATTTTTCAAAATCACGTTTTGTCATTTTCTTTCTTTTCAAGATAATGGTCATGGAGTTAGTAGTCTACCTGTATTGGGTTTTATTTGTATGTTAATTAAACTATAGGGAAAACGGGACAGATAAAGGAGAGGTTTAGGTACCCATAAACTGGTTTAACCTTACTACTGGCTTTTGCTAGTGCCGCACCAAGTCCGGCTGTCCCGAGTTCCTATCGTTGTTTAGTTTGTCATTTGATTTCTTCGTGTTTTTCCTGTGTAGTTCCCTAGCAGATTGTGGCATGTAAATATAATTTTCAGCCATTGTAGGTGTTTGCTGTTATCCATTTTTTACATTTATGCTATACGAACCTCAGAAAATAAACAAATCATTTCATTATTGTAGAATTTAATGGTACATGTAGGTATCAGTCAATGCCTTTTTACAATCTTGAATTAGCATTGTGCACTTAGATCAAATTTCTCAAAATCATTATTCCTGAGAGTATTGACTGTAAAAATGCATAAAATACAGACTTAATACAAATTTACAAATAAAGGTAAAACTCACTTTAACAAAATAGTTCATTCCAGCGACAACCTGCTGCCTAAATAATACAGCAGTAAACTGTGGAAAACCATTTGAACCTGCGTGATGTGTAATCCCACTCCGTAGCTGAAATTGCAATAAAAATTTTTCCAGAGTGATCAAATATTTGCTATTATACTAAATCCAAAAAATTATCTTTTAATCAATTTACTTCTTTCTTAAGGAGGTTTGCTCCTCATGTCTTGGGATTTTTGTCAGATATTCGGAATCCTCGGGTTTTTTCCATTTAAAAACATTATAATTTTTTGCCTATTGACCTCCTTATTTTTTCCATAATTTCATTTTATACATCTTTGTGAGCATTCTGTAAAAATTTCATTGAATTATTCTATTTTTTCTGTCACATTCATTCATGATCAGACCTTATTAATGTTAATCCTATGAAAAATCAGAGGAGTTCGGTTTCCCGCCAAATTTTCAATTACTTAAATCTCAAAAACTAGATCATCAACCTATCAATTTTTTCACTTAAATTGTTTCTTTTTTAATTTTCTAACAAAAAAAACATGTTTATTTGAAATCCTATTTATTTTCAAATTGGTAGCGGACCCCCTTAAGGGCGATTGACAGTTCATATAACATACAATGTACAATACTTAAAACATTAATTTTTCACCCATTTTAAATGCAAACAGTTTTTAATCTATTAAAAAAAATCTTCGCAAAGAAATGTCGGTATATAACTTTAAAAATGCATGAAAGCGTACAACGACTGCAGTTAAATTGGGGACATAAACTGTTTTGGTTTTCTCATTTAATTGCCGCGAAATGTAAGGAAGTGAATGTGTCCGGCAGATGACGCAATACTTTGTTTACCGACAAAAGTTTTGCCCACCATATACATATAATACTTTTGATGATCTCGTATGGCATATGCCAGCTGCATTGTTAGAATATAATGCCTTTACAGTAACTAAAAATTTATGAAAAATCTGCAATATATCAAACTGAAAATTTCCCTTTAATTTGCTTAAAAACTACCAACGTATTCAGTGGAAGACGGAGGAATACCCTGAACGCAAAAGCTATCCCCATACCAATGAGAGCACCAATCGTTTTAGATGATGGGGGACACCCTTTAGACAAGATAGAATAAACCCGTGGAAAAACCAAAGAAAGACGACATACACGACGCATGTGAAATAGTCACCCTCAAGCTTATATTTGCAAAACAATGTAAGAGGGTTTGTATTTGAGACTTTTAATTTTGATGCTATAACTAATGAACGTGACAATAGGACGGACTTGGATGTAGCAGTCCTATACTAGGTGTAGATGACACACGTAAAAATGAAAGAAAAAAGTCAGGACGTTTACATTGCATCAATGTATGTCCTTTTACTATTTAACTCTCCTATTATAGCTACGAAAAGAACAATGTATGCATTCGTGCATATACATTTTTCTTACCTCATCAACCAAGTTTTGGATCTCTGGAGTTGCTACCTTAACCTCGCTTAGCCCTCCAGGAGGAGCGTGTGCTGATACAAAAACAGTCAAGCTGGTTACAAATATGAAAATCTTCATGATTTAGGCTGAAAATAAGCATGAGGGAAACATTACGAATTATCGGGGAAAGAATTATAATGATTTAAGGATGGTCACTCCTCAAATTTTTTTTATGAAGATTCTAAAAATATTATTGTTATTTATAACAAAATCTATCATATATCACTTTAAGCAAAATAAATTGATAGGTCAGTGTGTCTGTTTTTGGGTTTAAGCTTCTGAAATTTTGGCGGAAAACCGAGGTTACCTAGACTTTGCATTCACTTTGCATTAAGGCAATAAACCTTTCATGTGCAATGAAGGAATGTCAAGAATTTTATCGTTTTTTTGTCACAATTCTATCAAAGATGTACACAGTTATAATTTGAAAAGAGGGGTTCAGTGTGCAAAGTTTTCCATTGCATCATGATGGATTAAGTAAGAGAGTTCCGAAATTAAGAGGCAATTTCAAAAACCTGAGGAGTGACCATCCTAAAAGAAACAGAAAATCTAAATTGTAATAAAGGCACTTACCACTTCTTCTCACAACTAACGAGTATACAGTCTTCAGTTATTATTTATACGATATAAGACAACAGATGTTGACAAATAAATATTCTTATATCCTGATCCGTTACATGTACATATATCTCCACGTTGTACATGTATCATCATCCTAAGGCATCGTTTTATTAACATACAATGAAACTGTCATAAATCATGGTTTAAATTAAATTTGGACATTTTAATAATTATATAAATTATAGCTGCGACTTGTTTTGCTATTCTTCCTTATAACCTATATGAATGCATAAATGAAATATTTGTCTAGAATTAAGACTATGTCCTGTTTACAATACAAATATAAAGTTAGACTGTCACGTATCAAGGACACTTCAATTTCGAGAAGGTTTCCTTCACTGCATTTGAATATTCTTAACAAAAAAGTTATGAGCCATATGCATATATCTTTTCGTCTCGATGTATGACCATAACAACTGATCCAATCCATAAGAAATTTTCTACATTGTATCTGCAAATTTCAACATTACAAAATTTTTCGAAATTCGAAAATTACGTTTTTTTAACAAAAACAAATCATGATTTAATTTTTTATCACGTTGCTAAATCTTCTGACTGTATGCCGACTTTGATTCACTAAAACTGTTGTAATTGGTAAAAGAAACTATCGTTCAGATTTGGATACCAATTTTTCATAAATTAAAATAGTATGGTACACACACCAAACATCGTTAATAACACCGAGACACAGAAGTAATAAAACAAAAGGCTTCATTAATTGAATCAGTCCATGACTAAAATTTTGATTTGATTTCAAGGTGAGTAATTTTTTTTTGGTAAAAATGTATTTTTTTTTAGATTTCCGTTTTCGAGGAAGGATGACAAGATTGAACACATACCTTATAGACTTTTGAGCTCACCTGGCTTTAAAGACCGTGTGAGCTTTTGCCATTTATGTGCGTCCGTTTGTCCGTCCATCGTAAACTTTAGGATATCTAGATTAGTCCGAACACGAAACAATATGGCTTCCATTACTAGAAAAGCACATAGGGGTAAATTGCCGTTTTTGGCAAATAACTCAAAAACCATAACAGATATAAAAAATCTAAAAAAAAAAGATCTATCTCCCCTGCAATTTTGAAGAAAACGTATTACCCGTTATAAAGTTGACCATTAGCTGTAACAATTTTTCTTAGGATAATAGTTGTCGTTTAGACCACATACATATTCACGTGTATACAAGTAAAAAGGCTATCAGCTAGTTGTTTTTTAATGAAGTAGTAAATAAAAAAATTAATTAATTTGATTTAAAAAGAATTGTATATTATCGAATAATGGGTCTTTTAAATATATTAGTTGACTGCTTTATTTATACATATTATCGGTATTGGTTTTTTTTTATTTTTTAAATAATGCAAAAATGTCTACAAATCAAGATCTATCTACTTGGATATTTTGAAGCAGATCTGAATACTCGTATATGATTTGTTCGCCTTTATTGTTCAAATTCTGATAATTTTATACATTTTGAATTATATTTTTGAACGATTTTCAACCATTAACGTGTATTGTAAAACCTTACCACCGACGACCTGCAGTCTAAACCACCCGATTGTTTATGTTCTGATTCACCATACAGTTGTCGAAATGCGCATATGCAGAAAAATAAATTAACAGTAACTTCGTATTTTGCTATTTTTTACCACTGGGCCGATGCCTCTGCTAGTGGACTGTTAGTCCCGGAATGTATTCACTAACCCAGTAGTCATTACTTCGGCGCTGACCCAAAAACCGACTTTATTGAAACTTGCAATATCTAAATTAAAAAAAAAATCTCCCTCATGCATAGCTCTGTCCTTGGCTGAAGTTTGGCTTTTCTGTTTACTTCATTTGGGTAATTTGTTCTCTATCAGCTTTTATACATTTTTCGGTTGATAGACTTCCAAATGTTTTGGTTTGATCTGTTCTGATGAGACTTAAGTTGTCGAAATGCGCATATGCAGAAAATAAGTATCTTCGGTATTGTGCTACAGTTATAGCCCCTTTGGTCACGCCATAACGGGAGATTTGAGAATCATTGAAAACAAGTCTCTCCATGATGTCCTTGCAAAAGGGCCTAAATTCCGTGAAACACGTTCCATCAATTGGGAACAATATTTCAGTCTTCTTATTGATGCTGTAGAGGACGAAGCCAGAAAATGGATTAAGCATGAACAAGATGAAGACCTTGACACCCTTTCCGATTGGATTAAGGCTTTGAGCTCAATGTTTCTTAAACGAAACAATCAGCTACGAGGGTCAATGAGAACTGAGGCATCATCAATTTTTAAAAATGCTGATGTTGCTTGTTACTTATCCTCCATTCATGACAAATATATCGTTGTTCCAGCCGATAAGGCCCCAAATAATATCATTTTTATTTGCAAATATCATTACATAAATTGTTTAAAGAAAGAACTGGGCATGTTTATTTCGCTGATCTTGATTACTCTTTATTCAGGGGCCGACTCCGACCTGCCGTTGGGTGTGGGGTTTTCTCACCGTTCATTGAAGATCTTATGGTGGCTTTGAGTTGTTAATACTCCCCTTTGGGTCGTTGTCTCTTTGACACATTCCCCGTTTCCATTCTTTTTTCTATTTACAATTCCAATGGCGATCCAACTTACGCAGCTATTACTCTGTCAAAAGAAGAGATATTACAGAACCATTAATCTGTTTTGCTTTCCTTCGGAATTTCCACCAAAGGTGAAGACACAGATCTTGTATTGGGTACCAAAATTACATAAATGCCCATGCAAACGACGATACATCGCTGGATCTGCCAAAATTTTACAAAGCCTATAACTAAATTGCTAACCCCCATATTGTCAGATGTTAAAGAGGACCTTCAAAAATACTGTGATACTTGCTTTACAAGAAGCGGTGTAAAACGTAAATGAAATGTGGTTTTTGAAAAACTCCGAAGTTCTACTTAACATCTTAAACTCTAGATGATTATCACACTGTAACAGCATTAAAAATTTCAACTTCTCCACACTTTACACTACCATTCCTAATGAACAACTAAAATCTCGACTAAAAGGTTTAATTCATAGATGTTTCTCACGTAAGAACGGTGAACAAAGATATAGGTACATGGTTGCAGGTAGAGAACAAGCCAATTTTGTGAAAAATGACTCCGAATCGGAGAATTATATACAGAGGAAGAAGTGATTAAAATATTTGAGTTTCTGATCGACAATATACTTGTCCAGTTTAGACAACTTGTTTTTAAAGACTATTGGAACTCCTGTTGGAACAAACTGTGTTCCACTCCTAATCGATGTGTTTCTCCACTCTTATGAGGCTGAATTCATCGAAAGGTCTCTTCAAAGAAAAGATAAAAACTGGCCAAATCCTTCAATTTTAGCTGCCGTTTTATAGATAATACTTTGTCACTAAAGAACCCTCGCCTTGGTGATTTCCTTCATCTGATCTATCAAAAAGAGCTCGAAATTAAGAATACTACAGACACTTCCATATCGGCCTCATTCCTTGACCTTCATCATGAAATTGACAACAGAGGTACCTACAAACACGGCTGTACGACAAACGCAATGATTTCACTTTTCCAATAGTCAACTTCCTTTCTCTTTGTAGCACTATCCCAACAGCGCCAGCCTACTGAGTTTATATCTCCCAGCCCATTCGCCATTCAAGAGCATGTGTTCGATACAGTTACTTCCTTGATAGCGCCCCTTTGCTCACAAATAGACTACTTAAGCAAGAGTATGTTATCCAAAACTTGAAGTCATCCCTCCGAGAGTTTTATATGGTCGACATCACCATTTTGTGGACCGCTATGGGATATCTTTTTCCCAGATGACAACAGATCTTTCCCTTTAAAGCTTAAGTGTTGTTTCCTCTACCGGATTTGACTTTACTACCGCTATTGACATGTTCAACACGGTAGGTCTTAAAAGAAGCAGGAGATGCTTACACTACCGTTGCACCAAATGGTTCTTATTGGGTCCTTGTTGTTCATTTTTGTGTGTGTGTGCGTGTATGTGTGTGTGTATCTTTTCTGTTCCGTGCTCATGTTGTGTGTGTCTTCATTTTTCTTTTCTGTGCCGTGCTCATGTTGTGTGTGTCTCTGTTTTCTTGGTGTTTCCGATGTTGTTATTGTTTTTGGATTATTCGGTTTGTATTGACGGTTCGGTTTTCACTTACTTCAAGATATGGACATAAAATTTTAGATACAAAAATGTGCAGTATATCACGGACCACATTTAATCTTCATGATCATGACCTGCCTGCATCTCATCCAAGAGGGCCACCAGCAGGGAACTTAGTTTTAAATTGGATCCTATGGGAAATGAATAAAAGTGACAACAAAAGTCCAAAGCAATTAGAGTGAGATACCAGAAAGGAAAATTCGTAAGCCGTACAACAGTATCGAGAACACACAACCAAGCACAGAGTATTTAATGCAACCCGTCATATTCCCGACTTTGAACGGGCATTTTATAAATAAAATAAATTGGAAAACACACTCAAACACACACACACACTTCTTGTCTGGAACTATTTTGCAATTAGGGACCCTACTTGGTCATAGATGTCCTTAGTTGGTCCCCTTTAAAAATATGTCCGGCACGTCCGCATCAGATCCAAGATGGACGCTAGTTGGAAACATTGCTTAATACTGAACCAAATGGGAACACATTAAAAATCTTCTCAGAAAATTCCTGGCCAATTTTAATAAACATTGGCTTGAATCATAACAAGGGTATTTAGATTCAAAATTATGTTCGATTAGTCCGAGAACCAAACAACGTGGCTATCGTTACTAAGAACACACGCCGCAATTTTTGCGCCTGTCCCAAGTCAGGAATATGTTAGTGATTGGCTTGTCCGTGTCTTCTTATAAAATTTTAGTTTCTTGATATTTGGGTTATTGGATGTGGTTTGTTTCCATTGATTTATCCTCTTTTTTACCCTTTTGGGGCCATTTAGGGCTTGCTATATGGTGTGAGGTTCCTCACTGTGTTGAAGACCGTACGGTGACCCCTAGATGCTTTGTTTTGGGTCGTTTTAACCTGGATATGGGATGTTGTCTCCTTGACATTTACCCCATTTCCTTTCTTTTTCACACATAGTGGTAAATCCTGTGTTCAAGGAAAAACAATACAAGTCCTTGTATAATTGCAAGCACTTTTTTCAATAAGTGGAGCTACGCTTTAAAAATGATTCTTTGTTCTTTATAATCTCTAAAACTGCAACAAATAACTAAATACCGAACTTACTGTGAATTTTGTTTCTGCATATGCGCATTTCGACAACTTATGTCTCTTCAGTGCAGATAAAATCTAAACATTTGGAAGACCATAAACTCAAAGATGTTCAAAAACTGATAGAGAACAAATAACCAATATGTTCTACAATCATTATCATGAAGAAGCAGGATACCCATAACGACCAAAACCCTTACCAAAAATGGAAGCAAAGACCGGACTTTCAGGTCAAAACATTTTTCTTTCTTAACTTCGTTTCATCGAGTATAATGTTTCTGTAATGAATGGACAAAGAAAGGGATATGGAGTAAATGTACATTTGATAATGATTAAGCAAATGGAACAACATTTTCATTGTTGTTCTTCAAGGTCATACGTGTCCTTAATTGGTTCCCTTTAAAAATATGTCCGGCACGTCNATATTTCTGCAACTATGCCAATTAATTGTACCAACCGACACATTTGGTGTCTTAAAACATTGCTAAGAAAAACAAGCAGTGTTAAATGTGACTCTGATTACAGAAAATCTTACCCCTACCCCAACAAATTTTCCCTGAAATTGTCAATTTTTTGTCTCTGTTCACATAAATATAACCAGAACACGCTAAATAGGTGTTGTATAAGACAATAATGCATGAATTACATCAGAATGTGGTATTTCAACAGCCATTGGTAGACTAAAATTCAATATTTCGCCAAAAATTGATGAAAAATGGGAATTTTCAACATTTCAGATTTGTTCGTATTTCATCGTTAAATCGCAAAATATGAAAAATGTGTAGAATATATCTGCAGATGTGCCATTTCAGTGTCCTAAGCAATACATAAATTGTCTAAAAACATTTAAAAAAAAAACAAGGAGTGTTATATGTGACTCTAAATACCGGAAATCTTACCCCTACCCCAACAAATTTTCCCTGAAATTGGTGATTTTTGGTCTATGTTTGCATAAGAATAACCAGAACATGCAAAATGTGTGTTGTATCTGACAATGTTGCGTGAATTACTCCATGGTTTGGTATTTTAACAGCCATTGGTCGACAACAACTCATTATTTCTCCCCAAATTGATGAAAAATGGTAATTTTCATCATTTCAGATTTGTCCATAGTTAACTTTTAAATCGCAATATGTATCAAATCTATAGAATATATCTGCAGATATGCCAATTAATTGTTCTAAGCGATACATTAGATGTCTTAAAAAACATTATTAAGAAAAACAAGGGGTGTTGAATGTGACTCTAAATACCAAAAATCTTACCCCTACCCCAACACATTTCCCCCAAAATTGTCATTTTTTTGTCTATGTTGGGATAAAAATAACCACCACACGCAAATTCTGCGTTGCATATAACAAAGTTGCATGATTACTATCATAATTTGGTATTTCAAATCCCAGTTGTCAGCTTAAACTTAATATTTTGTCCAAATTTGATGAAAAATGGAAATTTTAAGCATTTCAGATTTGTCCGAAATTCACTTTTAAATCAGTATATGTAGCAAATCTGGAGGATTTATCTGCAGATATGCCAATTTATTGTCTTAACCGATACATATGTTATTTAAAAACACTGTTCAGAAAAATAAGGAGTGTTCAATTTGACTCTAAATACTGAAAATCTTACCCCTACCCCAAACAAAATTAAACTTAAAAATCTCCAAAATATGACCGTCTGTGCATATAAATGAACAAAGCATACTAATGTTTTACTTTCTTTGCAAAAGATGCATTTGATACATCATAATATGTAATTTTGACACCAAAATATTGGTAAAATTGAATATTTTGGACGATTATCGTGAAAAATGGGAATTTTCAGTATTTCAGAATTTTCCAAAATTCAAAGTTAAATCGCTGAATAACTGCCCAAAAACCGGGCGCATGATCTTATTTTGGATATATGGGAGGCTCTGTGTGTTTTGGTGTTTGAATATGATATATCATTGGGCCTTTATACAATGTTTTAGCTTTTCAAGCTGAATAAAATGAAATAAATTTTGTTGAAAATGTGTGGTAAGGGGTAATATGTTTGTAATTTATGAGACTGTAGTTAGTCTAAAAGAATAAAAAGCATACTTTCTAATTGCTTAGATCTGATGAAACGATATTTAATCAAAATTTTCAAGTTACATATCAATTTCATGAAGTAATTGCATCTCAAAGTCAAAACAGCAGAAATTCTGAAAAACGGAAAATTCCCATTTTTCATACAATTTCGGACAGAAGAGTCGAAAAGAGACCTTTTGAAAAGTTTTAATGTACTTAAATGATCTTCTGCATGTCAGTTTAAGTGAAATACACACCAGAAATCCCATTAAACACTATCTTTAATCATTTAGAGCCTGAATATTTCAAATTTTCTCTTATTTTTTTAGGGGGAGGGGTGCTAATTTTGACATTTATGAACCTATAATACGTCTGAAACTAAAATTTTTGCATACAATTTGTTGCTAACATATCATGAATTATTATTGGATCGGCAATTATTAAATATATATTCAGATTTTTACGACCCTTAAGTCAAAAAGTCGAAAATGTGAAAAATCTAAAATTCCGAAAAATTCCATTTTTCAAAAATTTTATTCCGAAAATCAAAATTTTATGTATTTTCCAACATTGTATCACAACTGATAAGTTAGGCATGAAAACTAGATCAAATGACGATGGTTGTTTATCTGAAAGGAATTGACAGCCTAAAATCGAGATTTTCGCAATTTTTTTGCAGGGGTAGGGGTAGATTTTTTGTATCCCCTGATCATAAAATGGGCGTAAAGTACCCACACTTGTGTTCATTATAAAGCATATTAAATTAGCTTTAAATTGATACCAAATTTCAGTACATATTACTTATCTGTACAAAGTTATGGAGCTTAAAAGATGAAACTTAGGTTAAAACGAAAATGCAATAATTTTTCAGGTATACTATAAAAGTGGCCCTATACTGTCTATGCGTGCAGGTTATGTTCGTGTTAACGTGTTTTATTTTGAAGAGGGGACATAGAAGGACTGAAAAAAAAACCGGTCTGGTTCGGAAGTGGGGGGGGTGCACGGAAAGTGTTTCCAGCCCACGGACTAATATGCCCGGCACGTCCGCATCAGATCCAAGATGGACGCTAGTGGGGAACATTGCTTAATACTGAACCAAATGGGAACACGTAATAAATCTTCTCCTCAGAAAATGCCTGGCCAATTTTAATCAATATTGGCTTGAATCATATTAAGGGTATTTAGCTTCAAAATTATGTTCGATTAGTCCGAGAACCAAACAAAGTGGCTATCGTTACTAAGAACACACGCAACAATTTTTGCGCCTGTCCCAAGTCAGGAATATGTTGGTGATTGGCTTGTCCGTGTCTTCTTATAAAATGTTAGTTTCTTGATATTTGTGTTATTGGATGTGGTTTGTTTCCATTGATTTATCCACTTTTTTACCCTTTTGGGGCCATTTAGGGCTTGCTATATGGTGTGAGGTTCCTAACTGTGTTGAAGATCGTACGTTGACCCCTAGATGCTTTGTTTTAGGTCGTTTTAACCTGGATATGGGATGTTGTCTCCTTGACATTCACCCCATTTCCTTTCTTTTTCACACATAGTGGTAAATCCTGTGTTCAAGGAAAAACAATACAAGTCCTTGTATAATTGCAAGCACTTTTTTCAATAAGTGGAGCTACGCTTTAAAGATGATTCTTTGTTCTTTATAATCTTTAAAACTGCAACAAATCATTATCACGAAGAAGCAGTATACACATAACGACCAAAACCCTTACCAATTATGGAAGAAAAGACCGGACTTTCAGGTCAAAACATTTTTTTCTTTCTTACCTTCGTTTCATCGAGTATAATGTTTCTGTAATGAATGAACAAAGAAAGGGATATGGAGTAAATGTATATTTGATAATGATTAAGCAAATGGAACAACATTTTCATTGTTGTTCTTCAAGGTCATAGGTGTCCTTAATTGGTCCCCTTTAAAAATATGTCCGGCACGTCCGCATCAGATCCAAAATGGACGCTAGTGGGGAACATTGCTCAATACCGAACCAAATGGAAACACATTAAAAATCTTCTCCGCAGAAAATGCCTGGCCAATTTTAATCAACATTGGCTTGAGTCATAACAAGGGTATTTAGATTCAAAACAACGGCAGTAGAATACCGAAGGAACAAAGCACAAGATTACACAAATCAAAGTCCAGAGACAAAGCAAAGGCAAGAACACCAGAAGACGGAAGACCAAAGACACCACATGCCCACAAAACACACGAACATTACATATACAACACAAAAAACTAAAGCACTAACAGTGTGAACTCTCAATAAACAAGAGTGACATCAGGTGCTCCGGAAGGGTAAGTATGTCCTGCTCTATATACAGCACCCGTCACACTGTCAGTGGGTCAATCCAGGGTAAAGTCAAAACCGGTAATGTCAAATCCGGGAAGACGTGAATCTAGCTGAAAATGTCAGTTTTTATTTGTGACACTGACATTTCATATCTATCTATGAAATTATGTTCGATTAGTCCGAGAACCAAACAATGTGGCTATCGTTACTAAGAACACACATAGTGGTAAATCCTGTTTTCAAGGAAAAACAATACAAGTCCTTGTATAATTGCAAGCACTTTTTTCAATAAGTGGAGCTACGCTTAAAAGATGATTCTTTGTTCTTTATAATCTCTAAAACTGCAACAAATCATTACATGTATCACGAAGAAGCAGTATACACATAACGACCAAAACCCTTACCAAATATGGAAGCAAAAGAGGAATAAGAGAGGCCGGACTTTCAGGTCAAAACATTTTTTTCTTTCTTAACCTCGTTTCATTGAGTTTAATGTTTCTGTAATGAATGAACAAAGAAAGGGATATGGAGTAATTGTACATTGGACAAAATCCCAATAATTATATATTAAGTTTAAGCAAATGGAACAACACTTCCATTGTTGTTCTTCAATGTCTGATAATCTAAGGAGCCTAATATGTATCAATGTATGGGATTTGTATCGTTTCAAAGGGGTTTAATGCAAGTTGTAATACACAATGCTAATATGACAACAAAGATTGATAACCACCGAAGAGGCAAAAAATGCCCAAATGGCCATCTGCAGAAACAAAATTCACAGAAACTACAGAATACAGTTATTCATTTAAAGATCTATTTTCTCCTCGTTAGGATTTGGATGTATATCTTAACAACATATTACAATACACGTTTATTGCATGGTAATATGCTTCAACAATTTCTACGTCTTAAAAATACGATATTGGATCGTGCACAGTAAATCCAGTTTTGACTGTAACAACTTTTCTTATTATAATTGTTTCCGTTTCGAGCACTTCCATCTTCACGTGTATACAACTGCCGCCACCAATATTAATCTGTGAAGGTAAAACACATTTTAAAATCAAAATATGATCAAAAAATGGTTGTAAATCAATTTTCGACAGTCAAGTTCCGAGTTTATGTAATAATTCGTACTAAAGGAATTGCATTATCGTTTTCTTTTGATTTTTGATTATCTTTTTATTGTGCTTATATTGTTTAAGTGTTTCTAAATTGAATGATAGTCAAATATTTCAATTATAACATGTGGGAGACCACTTAAAAACCAGCTTGATTAAGTCTATGTGCTTTCGACAAAAACAGCTTCGAAAAAATATTTAAAACATACAATATTTTATTTTAAGGAACTGTATTCTAACCTTAAAAAGCTATATTAGTTAGGCGCTGTGATATAGAGTGTTCAGCGTCGTCAGCTGCTTTGTCAATATGTAATGTTGCTGAAATGCTGGAGCCTTAATCCTTTCAAGGGGCATTATAAAAAGGTTCCATATCTATATTCATAATGTAGTTATTTTTATCAAAACTTAGTTGTAAGTCTTCCACGGAAGACATGCATCGCTGCGTAATAACACAAAAAATATTCAAAGTTCTGTCAAACAGGAAGTGGGCATGCAAGAGATTCCAGACCCTTTTACACATTATAGGTGCCCAAACTGATACTCCATGCCAAATTGCAGAAGGCAGGGATATGTAGTTTCTTAGAAAAATGTGACAGCAATTTTCACGACTCGAAAAATATTCTAACTTCAGTCAAACAGGAAGTGGGCATGCCAGAGATTCAAAATTCTATTACACGTAATAGATGCCCATTCTGATACTCCATGCTAAATAACAGAAGGCTGGGATATGTGGCTCCTGAGTAAAATGTGACAGAATTTTTTTGTAGCGGCTTTCAGCAAAAATATTCTAAGTTCCGTCAAACAGGAAGCGGGTATGTAAGAGATCTGGAACTTTATCACACACTATAAGCCACCATACTAATACTCGATACTGAATTGCAGAAGGCTGGGGTCTGTAGTTCCTGAGAAAAACGTTACAGAAATTTTCAAGACGCAAAAACTATTCTAAGTTCCGTCAAACAGGAAGCGGGCATGCGAGAGTTCCAAAACTCTCTTACACGGTATATGTGCCATACTGATACTCCATGGCAAATTGCAGAAGGCTCCAATACATGGTTCCTGAGAAAAATGACAGAATTTTTTATAAAGCCAACGCGGACGACTACGCCGAAGCAAGACGACGGATAGTGATCCCTATATGTCGCCACTGCTTGAACGCAGGCGACACAATAAACATAAATGTAAACTAAATACTAATTCCTTATGACAGATATTTATATTTAATGTGAATCACTCAACTAAACTATAACCAAACTGAGTCTATACCATTTGATTAATGTCTGATTTGTATAGAAACAAATAAATTTTGATCAAAGTTGAAACAAAATACAAAAAAAAATACCGAAGTTGCATAAAAAAGAGTAAATTTCGTTATGCTGTACACGTGTTTCAAGGAGTAAACTCCAAAATTAATATCTGCGCGATCTGAAATAACTATCATTATCATATTATTCTAACATTTGATTATTAAAATGTATTTTAAAGGCAAACAAGCAACGTCTTGATATATGAAGCAAGATCTAATAAAGGCATCGATACACTCGTTAAATCAATAGTTTTTGCAATAATGGATTTCCTAAGTTTGGGTTCTAGTGCTGCTGATGAGGAATAAATTTCCGAAATGACCATACAGCTCATTAAAATTGTTGCAGTTGGAGTTAACACATGTGTTATGGTCTCATGTTCATTTATTCCATATCCTTTCATAAAATATTTTATATCTTATTTCGGCAGGAGAGTAGAGGAACTGATCAAACTATATTTTCCTATAATGTTCAATGTTAAAATGAGGTCCTTTTAGTCAAAAATTAGAATGAAATAAATATTACTTTACAATTGCGACATTACCATTCTTTTGATAGAAATATTTTAAATTGTCTTTTTTAATGAATTATTGAATAAAAGATTTGATTTTACATATTTTCGTTTAATGATTCTTTTCAATATCTTTAGGGACCGTTTTATTTATACACATTTTGTTTAATTAAAAGTTACCTACCAGTCGATTGCCTATTAGCAGATAAATATCTTAAGAACAGAAGGACAAAATAAATCAACATATATGTGCTATAATTAATTGACAAATGTCATATATGTTTCTTTTAACTGAAGTCGGAAGATGTCTGACCGCAACTTTTTGATTTACTCATCACTTAGAATACACATCGATTGACATTAAGAACTCTATATATAAGTTAGAGCCATCATTATAATAAATGATAAAGTATATAGTTATTTATGTTTTAATATATGTTTTCAATATATTGTTATAAAAATAGAAGTTAGTTATTGTTGTGGGTTCAAAAAACTATAATATCAATACCAAACAATGTTCTTACTTCATAAAAAATTATTGAAATGTGAACAATTGACTAGTAAAAGGGCTCTCAGGATGATGATATGGTATGGTAATTTCCAAATCATATAAATACTTCATGGTTCTCATTTCCTCTTGAAATTGAATAAAAATATCGAAACCAATATCATTTCAAATACCAGGCAGTTTGTCAAGTACAGAATGACATCGAAACGGAATACAGTGGATAACAGGAGACATTTACAATGACTGAAAAATACAATCACATGCCACAATCTGCCAGTGAACTACACAGGAAAAACACAAATAAGACAAAAGACAAACGTAAACAGCGATAGGAACTCGGGACAGCCGGGACAGCCGGACTTGGTACCGGCACTAGCAAAAGCCAACGATAGCATTAAACCGATTTCATCTTCGGTAACCAAGGGTTACGATCCGCTCCTCTCCCCTTCACCCTTGATAGATCAGGCTAGATTTCTGAAGCCTCAAATCCACGGTATTGATTGGTAGCAGTTGAACTTGGCTCCATCCAATCAGAATAGTTAAACTCATATAGTACAATATTCAACTTTTACTCACCTTGACAAAATAGTGCACTTTAGAGGTGTATAACTTCCTGTAGGATACTGCAGTGAAATGAGAAAATGTTGCAACACCGATGCGATGTGCTATTTCGGTCCTTTTCTGAAATTGATCAAAAGAAGTTTTAAGCTTGTACTTTTATGAGATTTTTGAAATAAAGGCCGACAATTTTTTTATGTATCAGATGATTTAAATAGTTAATTATATTTATTTTTTATGTTATATATTTATTAATTACTTAATATTATTCATGAAAAATAATAAAACGTTACTGTGTTATGATAAATTGAAATGTTTTCATGCATCATTTAGATGACATATATAAAGGTGTGAAAAATTAAAAAAAATGCCGAAGAATGAAGTCACAAAGTACGTTTTTGTGAAAACGTTACCTTTTCCAATTTCTATGTAGAATGTTCGATATAGCTGAAATGTTACTTGTATAATGCAAAACGTTAATGATAGTATAAACAAAGAAAGCGACTGGTTAAGATTCGAGAACAGATTTACATTATGTAGTCGTTTACATTCTAAATAAACATGCTTTCTACCCGTCATATCGATGTAGCGATCGCTGAAAAAAATAAGTCTTACTGTGTTGCATGCAGTTTGAATTTTTGTAGTTGCCTCTCTCTCAACGGTCATGCTACCGCCGCCTCCGCCTCCTCCACCTCCACCTCCGCAACCTCCATATCCGCATCCGTACCCACCACGTTTTTCTGGTAAAGCTGATGCAACAGTTAATGCACAGACCAATAATATTAAAGTCTTCATTTTTGTGTCTGAATCTGAAAAAATAAAAAGATGGGATGACGACATATTGTATGACTTAATTTCCTTGGACGTCCATTTACCCTGAACTAAATACTGAATACTTTATCATCGCGTAATAACCAGAGAAATTTAACATTGAAAATGTTCGGTTTTACATAGATATATTTGTTCTAAAATGGACACGTACATGTATTTGCTATTGCTGATTGCTTGAGAGCTGTTTGCATGTTAAAAAAGATTGCAACAATTTAAAGCAGATAAAATACTTGACTTTTTTTTCATCCGCTTTTGTTATCAGTTCAGTACAAAATGCAACTATAAGTCACATCGGTGAATAGTATTAACCTGCACATACATTCTCCGGCACATTAAGATCGGTAACCCTTCTTGCAGATGAATGAAAAGATGACATTGGGTTATTGCTATTACTACTAGACACTTAACTGTTAATCTTATCCTACGCTTTTAAGGGAAATGTTGCTTTTCAATGGGACGTAGAACCTTTAGATATTCATTCCTTGTCTTGTTGTCTTTTCTTACATCATAAGATAGTGCAGCAACGGCAGTAGAATACCAAGGGTACAAGGGAAGTGATAATCAATTAAAATCAAATTCTAAAGACATGGCAAGAACGACAACAGAGAAAAACAAAGACAAAACAAGGACGTGAGATAGTCGCAAGACACAGAGATGAAAAGACGACATTAAGAACTAGGACACTCATCGTTTGAACTCCCATGAAGCCAAGAGTGGCATAAGGGTAGGCATGTGCAAATGGATCTGAAAAGTGAGATTAAGAAAATGCTTGACAAATTTAACATTTGTTTTTCAAATGCCTGTACCAAGTCAGGAACATTGCGGTCGACAGTTTTTTTTTAAGTATGTTTCCACGAGCGTTGTCTTTTTGTTCATTAACCTCGACTCTTGACAGTTCTGTTCGAAAATTTTGTTATAACCCATTTCTCTATATCCGATGTTTGATTTTCTCACACTTGTTTGGATTTAAATATTTTAAATTACAAAAACAGGAAAACAGCAAACACCTACAATGGCCAGGAACTACAATCACATGCCACAATCTACAAGCAAACTGCACCAGAAAAACAATAATGAAAACAAGAGACAAACATAAATAACGGTAGGAACTCGGGATAGCCGGACTTGGTAC
>MJUU01034093.1:64630-95787 GCA_002080025.1 Modiolus philippinarum | reverse complement strand
TACTAACTCAATGACCACTATCTTGGAACAGAAAAAGCATAAGACAAAACGTAATTTTGAAAGAAGGGTCAAAGAGTGCTCGCCGCTAAACTGCCGGCTAGCTCAAGGAATCTAGTCTGCTGGTAAAACACTGTCGCACTACGGAAGAAAAATCAAACTCAAAACTCCCCGAAGGGTTTGGTAAAGAGTCTTCATGTATTTCAGTAGACATCGGCAGTATTAGTGAGATATATTTTTGCTTCCTCCACCTTATTTCTAAAGTTATAGAAATTTAGAGACAAAAGTCAAATAATGTATAAAATTGTTATATTATTATCATTATACCCCGTTTTAGCACAGCGGCGGTATATAGTGATCATGGTGTCCGTGCGTTAGTCCAAATATTATTTCGTCCGCCATTGGGGTACACACTCCTCCTACACCACTGAGTGAAATTCATTGAAACTTTTACAGAATGGTCAGGACATATTGCCATTTTGCGCCAGCTATTTTTACATGTTTCAAATTCGATTTGATTTTTTATCTAATCAAATGGTGAGCCCGCCATTGGGTACACACTTTATGACAACAACTCCTAGCTAGACCACTGAGGGAAATTCACTGCAACTTAAGAAAGTTCATGACATATTGCCATTGTCACCAGCTATTTTGATATTTGAAAAGATTCGATTTTTCTTTATTTTTGATTTCTTGAATCGAATTTAGAGCCCGATATATTGGTACACATTTTGTGAATGTAAATCACTTAGTGAGATTCACTGAAACTTTCAAAGAGTGTTCAGTGTATATTGTGCACCAGCTATTTTGAAATTTTTAAGTCTTGGTGAATTTATTTCTTGAATCAAATTTGGAGCGGAGTATTTATAAGTGAGCTTTGCTCGCATTTTTTCTTGTTATTATTATTATTGAATATTTTGGAAAAAAAATATGTCTATATAAAACAAATTTCTCATGTCATTAGATATATATATGGATTTATCTGACTGTATGCCTAAAAATTAACCTACATATTTCTAATAATTAAGCAAGCATAAACTGTATTCTCCAGTTACAGTTCCTGGTCTTCCAAACGTTTAGATTTTATCCGCACTGAAGAGACATAAGTTGTCGAAATGCGCATATGCAGAAAGTAAATTCACAGTGACTTCGGCATTTAGTTGTATGCGATTTGTAAAGAATTTCTCCCTTTATCACATAAAACTTTCTGGGTTTATTTCCTTTTCGTATTTTATTTATCTACATGTATAACGTTATACTACTTTCTGCACAAGCCCACACTTTGGCAAGTATCAATCAAAGCTCCGATGGGGCTGAATCTCGAAGCCCTGAAAATGTACACATGTCAAAACTTCGTAGTCATCCAAAGAACTGCTGCATACGTCTGCATGTATTAAGTAATTCCGTAATACATGAAAATAATCGGATTGTGTGATTTCATTGCTATAAATATATGCAATACACTGTCACAGGAAAACAAATGTTATTTTCATCTTTGACAAATTACTGCGCAACAGGTTCGTTGATCCGAGACGCAATATAAAAAAAACCAGTAATTTGATAAACATGCATATTGTTTTCAATTTAACATAACAACACCGTATTCGACTCAAGAAAATGAAGAAATATAACTTAAAACACAATGCATACGATTTTGAAAGAAACTTGCGCACTATATTTTATCGGAAGCACGAAGATCATCTTTTATAGCTGTTAATAGGCTTGAAGCCTCAAAGATTTTTTCTTGTCATATTAACATCTCTCCAGCCATTTCATGGCTTCGAGATAAAAATGGGATAGGTTGACAGACTGCATTTCAAAAATTTAATCAATTAAATGTGCAAATTGAGAAGAGAAATGAAATAGTAAAAACAAAAGGTACTGTCAAATTGACTGTAATTTTTATAGCGTTTGTTTTCTTAATTCAACATTCAACTAAAATGTGAATTTCAATCAAAAATATTGACGATTCTTTAGAAACTCTTTCAAATTGCCATCACACCCCTAACAAATAACCATACTTACGACTTTTCACAGTACCATGTGATTTCGCAGACTTTTCAGAATATAATATATATAACATATGTCAAATTCTGATTAATTGACCATAGAGCAGATGGTATGGGTAATTAGTTTAAATAATGGACAAAATTTGAACAATTTTTCTTATCGAGTTTACCGTATGTAGGCCAAAATCTGAACACACTTTTTCGGTGCCGTGGCAAGTTTGCATAGGCTGTAACTGATAAGTCAAATGGTACAATTTTGTCTTTACAAAATTTGTAAAAAAACACAAAGATTTCAAAAGCAATAGAATATATTATGCTACTAACGTATAACAAACTCTTGCATTTATATTTGTACATGATTATTTGCTGGACTTAATTGAAAAGGTATCGGGTCCCTTTTGTATGATATATCATCATGCAGGAATCTGTATTTTGTTATTTTACATTTCTTCAGTAAAGCTTTAGACTACCTATTACGAAGAGATGTTAAAGCAAAGAGGAGATAACTCCTGGTTATATAATAAAAAAATATAACGGGAAACACCTACGATGACCGAAAAACACAGTCACATGCCAAAATGTACCTTTGAACTGCACAAAAAAAAATAATAAAAGGCCAACGTAAGGAACTCGGATCAAAGACAGTGGTAAGGTTAAACTGGTTGATAGGTACCCAAACCTCCCCTTTCTGTGTTCCCTTTTCCTATAGTATAAATCTTGGAAATCTCAATACCTTGTTTTTAAATATATGTCCATATTGAATGCTGATCTGAGGTTTTTTTTCTAGAATAAAGGCTATTATGGTAAATATAAATGATTTGATTTCGAGCGTTTTGTTTATATACACATTTCGTATACACATCATGAGTTTGATAAAAATTTTAATATGTTACAAAATGAAGACATTTAAACTAGAAACTCATACATTTAACTTATTCTGACAAATAAATTTGAAACATCGGATATGTCTAATTTTTCTTTTATCTTCCGGATTACAACAGGACCGATGGATTTCATGATTTGCAGATAAATAACGAGGACATAAACAACAATAGTTTAGTAAATACTTAATACAAGTTGAAAAACAACTCGTACAAACATACGTTTTATCGGAAGAGTTTACAATTCCTTCAGCAGTTAAATGTGGTATGTTCAGCTAAAAATATCACTCATAAGGTGTTGTCAGGAGAAATGGCAGAGGAGTTACACATAACAAAGAGGATATATGACGAAATTCTCATAATTTCCGAAAGAGTAAAATAGAAAATAGTTCAAAATTTGAATGGAATGAGGGAACAGGATGTTAGAATAAAGCAATTAAGTACTCAAATTTACCGCAAAAACGATATTATTGATTATAACAATTATATAAAGGAAGTAAAAATGTGTAAAACAGAGGTTACATTTGGATAAAAAATAAATTAAAGTTACCAGATTTCAGTAACAGAAAAAATATCTTGCCTGTGACCATTTGATTTGGGATCTGATATCACAATTTAAAATGATCTGCGATTTGGAAGGTTAGCCTTGATTTCAATTTCTTAAAATGTCATTTTTTTATTTGGTTTTGAATATTTTGTTTTTGAATTCTGAAGTTTTCTAATTATAATGTCCCTTTTTCTGGTTTTCATTTTAGCCTTATCTGTGGACTTTGATTTCTGTAATCACCAATCCTTTGTGCCTTGGATTTTCTTTTGTTGTTGTTTCGATATATTTATGTACTAGATAGGAAGCTTTCAAAACAGCCTGTTCTTAAAACTTCAATTTCTACTGATGACTCAGATTCAAAAAAAAAAAAAAAAAAAAAAAAAAAAAAAATCGCATGAAAGGCATTATCCAAAAATTACCGAAAATACTGGGGTCAACAAAATAGAAGCAACAAAACTCTTTCATGTTGATGATTGAGAAAATTCTGCTGATAGAGGAATGAAGCGACAACTCTTATGGCTGAATATATTTCATATAAACTTTATTAGAAAATGCATATTTGTACCCCTAAGGGTTGAAAGCATACATACATACAAACATAGACGAAGTACAACATGAAATAAAATATACACAAAAATAACTGCAGTTCATTTTTTAGATTAACAAATAACGCTACATGGTTAAAAATTGCCTGAATGTTGATTCAACTCGTAAATGTTTGAGAAATAACCCATCATGCTTTTACTGGAAAATAAATAAATAACATTGGAAGAAAGAAAGATACTGTACAAAGCATATATAAAATATGGTTTTGGTATTGAACGTCGTGGTTATATTTCTGTTCTGAAGCTATATGGTCCAAAAAAATTAACGATCTGATTTCTTGCTCAAATTCACATAATTTATGTCTTATTATGAAACGCCATTTCTCAATTATATTTTTTTATCATTATCTTCGAACCGTTTGATTTTTATGTCCAGTGAAGTGACATAAGCTGTCGACATGGCCACATCTGGATCCAAAGTTTACTGCTTTTTCACCACTAGTGGAATGTCAGTCTATGATGTTATCAGCAGCCTGCTCGTCCAGTACTTCATTACTGACCCAAAAACTGATCATTATAAAAGTAACAATACCTAAAGCTTTTAGAACTGAGGAGTACATATGTATCTCCTTTGTACAAAGTTATGATGTTAGTTGAATATGCTAATATTTCACCTTAAAACCATTTATGTTATTTTTAATCAGTCAGCTTTTTTGTATTTTTCTTATTCTTTTTATTTTTGAATTTTTTTATTGTTGAGTCATTGTTGTCTTTAGTAAAAAGACAAAAAAGATGTCGAATAACAAGATACCGAAGTAACTGTAAATTTGTTTTCTGCATATGATCATTCCGATAACTTATGTTCTTCATTGCAGATAAAATCTAAATATTTGGAAGATCATAAACTCAAAGATTTTTAAAAAATGATAGAGAACAAATAACTAGATATGATCCAAATGGAAAGCCAAAATCAGCTAAGGACACATTTCCATAAGGGCGATACTCCTTGGTTTTCAACAAAATTTACAGAAATTTAGATACTGCAAGTTTCCAAATAAATCGGCGTTTGGGTTAGCAAAGAAGTACTGACTACTGCGCTGGTGAATACCCTCGGGGAAATGTCTTTTTGCTATTCTCCTATAGATTTTTAGACCTCTGAAAATATTCAACATACATACACATCATGACGGAAGTGAAACTAGAATACTGACAAAGTAAAAAAGGCTCCCCCTTGTGTGTCCCAAAAGCCTGTTTGCAGAAAAACTTAAAATAACAAAATCATAAATTATTGCAAGTTTAGTTTCTGCATTTTGGCCATTTGAAAACTTATGTCTCTTCTGTTTGGATCGAATCAAAACATTTAAAAAAATATGTGGAGGTAAATTTTCCAGAGGGACCTTCCTTTGATCGTATCCAACACTGTGCAAAAAATTAATGAAAATCTGTGTATATGATTTCAAGTTATCATACAACATTAAAAAAGGAAATCCCCAAATATTGTTATCGTACGACATAGTGTTAAGTCTCAAATTGCATATTTTTCATATAAAAACTAAGTTTTTCCCAAAAATCATTTTCGGATTTCCTCTAAAACGAAAGGGAGCTTCCTTTGTACAAGTTCAACCAGGGGTTTCAAAATCATTAAAATCCCCGATTGCAATCACAAGTTATCGAACGACATAGTGTTAATTCTCAAAATGTACATATTTTTCATATAAAAGCTAATTTTTTTTCCAATAATCATTTTCGGATTTTTCTCGAAAACGAAAAGGGGCTTTCTATGGTCAAGTCCAACTTTGAGTAAACACATCATAAAGATCCGTGCAGGCAATCCCGAGTTATCGTACGACATAATAAGCATTTTTCATATAAAAATAATAAAGTTTTCACACAAAAAATGATTTTCCTCAAAATCAAATTAAAAGGACTTTCAAGCACTGTGTATTTATGAATAAAAATATGTGAAGGCAATCTCACGTTACCAGGCGACATAGAGCTAATTCTCAAAATATGCATTCTTTTTTTTAAAACTAATTTTTCACCCAAAAAATTGATTTCCGATTTTTCTCAAAACGAAAGGGATATTCCTTTTGTCAAGTCCAACTTTGAGTAACAAAATCATAAAGATCATTGCAATCTTGAGTTATTGTACGACATAGAAAATGTTGACGGACGGACACACTGACGGAAATGTTGATCACTATAGAGCGCCGCCATATGGCAGGGCCCTAATTATGATCAAAATGAAACATTAACTTTAAATGTAGTGGAGATTAGTACATCAATATTGCAGACATGCCATCAGGTAGATTTACTTAATTTTTGTTATTATTTCAGCAGAATTTACATTTACCTTGCTAATACTTAACCTTATGGTGTAAGTATTCAACTAAGATTCATATATACCTCCCATGACAGGGGATATTTTATTATGAACCAATGTAATAACATCATTCCATACTAATAAAAAAACTACAATCTTTATTCAAACCCATAGGAATAAATCTGACGTTCGCACCACCCTGCTTACCTATCAGAACTAAATACTCGTGATGGTATTAAAATGTGAAACTGTTACTGTGATGAGCATAAAGAAATAAAGATTGCCAGCAGGTTTCATTATGAACAGTATTTATAAGACAATTTTTGGTAATTATTTCCTCACTCATGGATACATACATTCTTAGATCATAGTGATTCAATAAACCTTTATTTAAACGATTTATTATAAATTTATCTGTACATCTGTAAAAAGTTAAATAGGCATAGATAATATTTAAATACTCGGCGATTGTTGGATAAACTTGTATTTGAGTTAAATTCGTGGTAGTATGATATGTGATTAACACAGTGACTACTTTTAGTGGATAATCACACATGTGATACAATGATACAATGAGGAGTAGTTATCCATAGTTACACATGTTAACCACAACTATTTGTTTACATAACAAAATACAGAAGTTACTGAAAATTTTGTTTTTCATACGGCCATTTCGACAACTTATAATCCACAGTTCAGACAAATCAAAACATTCGAAAAATCGTAAACTTGTACTTTATAAAATCTGATAGATAACAAATAATAAAAATAAATAAATAAATACGAAAAAAAAAAACAAAATAATAAACCAATTTCCTCTAAACTTTTGACAGTAATAGGAACAACATCAGACTTTGTTTGACCAATCGACCCTTTCAACAAAAATCAGCACTACCAGAGGGTGCTTAGAAAATCTCAGACCAATTGTAAACGACAAATATTATGGATTAGAGAAACACATACTTAGGTGAATATATATATTTAATGTACATGAATGATTTCAGCATTTACTTTAAAGTACTTTTTTAAAAGTATTCAATTTCATGGTGCAATAACTTTTCGGACTGGACTGCAACAACTTCTTTTACCACCATAGCTTCTTGTTCCATTACATGCATTTTAACATGTATATAGTTGTTATATCCAACCCTTATCTGAAAATGGATATTGCATACAGCTAAAAATAATGCCTAATATGTCTTGAGCTGAGCTTATTAGTTATATGCCACCAGTTGTTAAAAAGTTTTGAATTATTTAAAACAAAAGACAATTAATGCCGTTTGCTTATTGTTTTTATACGACATTACAGGAGATGAGTGATAAAAGTGTGTCTTAAGGTATCCGCCCCCCAGATCTGGCTATAGACGTCGATGCATAATTGAAAACGGTAAATTTATCCCTGGTCTGTTTTACTCTTCTTGTGAACATCGTTGGCATGTTTATTTGAGCATACAGAAAAATGTGCTCATCATGCAAAAGGATTTGAAGCTTCCGTTGTTTATGCATCAAACAAAAATTTGCAGAACTGGGGAATGTTATTTATTCTTTTAAAACTACTTCAATAAAGCGGAAGATCTACACTTAGTCTACTACTCCAATATATTGTCGCGTGCATTGACCTCTTTTACGGTGATTCCAGCTTATTAATGGCACGAAATGCCATCTGTTTCTATGTTGCGATAATTATTGTTTCAATAAAAGAATTCTTTAAATGTACGAATTTAAATTGTCTACTATTTCACGGATAATACACTGTTACTACACATTTAAGTGTATCTCGTAATACACAGTTTAAACATCTTCATGTCAATCGAGACTATGCGTGTCTTTGAGAAAACTCATTGAGAAATAGGATTCACTCGAACTGTTGACGAGTTAAGCCCAAATTGTACGGAGACACAGGAAGCTGAACAAAATTTATAGCCAGTCCTCCAGGCAACCAGATACACAGCTACGGTGACTTACCTTTACGAAATAGTAATTCATTTCTGAGAAGACGCATTGTTTGTATGAAACCGCTGTAAATTCTGAGAAACCAGCAACACCTACGTGCTGTGCTATGCCACTCTTTAACTAAAAAGTAAAATGGAATATTTAATGAAAATAAACTTGAAAAAGATTTTTAGAAGAAGTTTTTACCTATTTAAATATTTTTCAATATAGATAAAACAAAATAAGGCAAATGTTAACAATGAAAGTTATTCAGTAAATGCAAATGAGACAAATTCTCTACAAATACATGGTAAAGCTAAGCAATGGAACGCTTTTATTGTTGGTTTCATCTTGAAGTCATCGCGAAGCTTTCAACAATGAGCTGTACTCATGCCTCGTATTAAGCTCAAGACGGCATATTAGCACGACGTCGTTTAATGTGCTTAACAGTGACGTAGCCAATGTATTATTACTGCAAATGCGATGCACTTTTTTGTCTGAACAATGCAAACAACTCTTTATACGAAAATCCAAACATTTTTAAAGTTTACATATCTCAATATATAGTGAAACGCGTGCAGCAGATTATGCTTAACCTTCTAGAGCACGGGATAAAATGCAATGTTTTTCACAGGATTGTTCCTTATTTTGATGTAGATACTCCAACGAAGAATTTTGTAAGCAAAGTTTTATGATTTATCAATTTTCATTGCACAAATACATAATTATGACATGGTGCATGAAGACGCACGTTAAGTGTTGTATTTAAATTAAAACGCATACTTTTCAACTGCAAAGTTTCAAATAGATTCATGAATGCAAGTAGGTGCACGGCAATTTTAAATTTTACTTGTATTTGCAGTTTTCTTGAGTTTTCTTTGTCAAAAGCGCCGCAACTCTAAATAATTTTGAACAAGTTTTTTTAGAACTGGAAAATGCGAAGAAAAAAATACCGGAAGTGGAAAGGTTATAATTTTTTAATGATGCTAATTTATCTTTAAACTAAATTTTGGGGGGGATTAAAAGTTCAATTTCTTATTATGAAGCAGATAGCAATTTTTTTGCATCGTCATATTCATTGAATACGAACATTCAATTTTTTAGTTGGAGTTCCTATTTGATGTGTTTGTTTTAAATATTTTACGAAAGGATATGTAGTAAATGAACATAAGATCATAACACATATGTTAACTCAAACTGCAATAATTTTAATGAGCTGTAAGTTGTATTTTTTTCTCTTTTGTTTCCGTGTTTGTTTGCTTTATATTGCCATGGTGTCAACAAATGTGTGTGGCTGATCACATGAGTCTTATTTTGACGACGTACTAACAGGACATAGACCACAAATTCTACATCCGGTTTCAGGGTAGTCTAATGTAGTTCCTAATTAAACAGGAGTATTTTTGAAAAAATAATAATGGTAGAGTTTGTTTGGTAATGGAGTTTTACTTTGTGGTAAAATTAAAGTATATACTTGGAAGTTTACAAAAATATTTTTTTGCNAATCTTATCTAATTTGGCAGCAGCATGCCTCTGCAAAGGGGTGTAATTAGCCATGAATTTACATATAAGCTCCAAATCTTGACCCCTCTTTGCTTGAATTTCAAATGCCAGAGTAAAATGCCGGTCAACATATGTCATGCTTTTCAGGTTTTACCTGGACCGGATATTATTAACTTTGTATACGGAAAATTTAGGCCTAAAATATGCGTGCAAGAAAATATTGGGAAAAGTTGTAACAAAGACATATAGTGAAATTAATTGTGGTCTATGTCCTGATCTAGGTAGCCACCAGTTTGCTTGAAATCTACGCTGAGATAAAACCATGCATAGTTTGGTCATCAAATTTTGTCCAGACACAAAGTGAATAATATTATTTTGTTTTGACCTACAATTTCCATATTTGGCAGATTTAATTAGCATATTTGACCAAATATGGCAAAATTGAGAAATTGTACATAAAACAAGTGTTGAACCATGAAATTTGCATCTGTATCAGCTCAGAAGATGATTTTTAGTTTCCATACACCGTATTCAAGCCTCAGTATCAATTCAACTTTATTTGTTTGATAGAACGTAGAAATCTGGTACAGCTGGGGGTCCCTCTGTGTCCGGAGAATGAACCGATTTTTCATCACTGCTGTGTTTAGTAACCAGGGAATAATGTTCCGGAGCAAATCTCTTCGATTTTAATGCTGTAATAGAGTGTTTTATGTCATTTTTGGTCATCTTTTGCCTTTGTTATGTGGAATATTGCCCTTTTTAAACTATATTTTCTTCCTATTTCTTAACCTTCCTGTGTTGCATTTCCAATTTTGTATGAATTTTTACAAGAAAGGGGTCTCATTTTATAAGGAATGTATTAATTACATCAAATCATTAAAATTAGAAACAATAGCCGGAAGATTTTATTCATATCATTCATTTGTTTACCATTTACCAATTCTTGAGAAATTCATAAATGGACAACCCCTGTGTGGTTATTTCGTAAGGCATTTCTAGATTTCAATTAAGGTTTGATCGAAAGTTATTGAAAGTGAGAGTTTACATGTTCCTCTAATTTTTAACATGAAATTTGACAATCTTAGAATTCTGGTTTTCTTAAATTTTGCCCTTTTATGGCTTTTTTGCAATGGAAAAGTGTATGTATATTTCAAAAAAATCATTAAAAATATTTTTTACAAGATTTTTTTTTGATAATGGTAAAAACTTGTAATTTGAATGTAATAAATTCAATTACAATAGAAAAAGTACAAAGGAGATATTTCAAAAAGAAATATTTGGAATTAATTTCTTATATTTGAAAAAAATCATGGTCTTCAAAGTGAACCTTGTAGTTGAAGAACCCTATACCTATGTTTAGTGCCCGTTCTCGCTTGTTTATAATGTGAATGCGCTCAAACACTGATATTATGTTATTAACACATATACTAGTAAATTGTACAAATTTTATTGAAATCTATTGAAATTTGTCCCTTTGATAGGACATAGACCACAAATTCTACATCCGGTTTCAGGGTAGTCTAATGTATTTACTAATTAAACAGGAGTATTTTTGAAAAAAATAATAATGGTAGAGTTTGTTTGGTAATGGAGTTTTACTTTGTGGTAAAATTAAAGTATATACTTGGAAGTTTACAAAAATATTTTTTTTGCGGAGGAATCTTATCTAATTTGGCAGCAGCATGCCTCTGCTAAGGGGTGTAATTAGCCATGAATTTACATATAAGCTCCAAATCTTGACCCCTCTTTGCTTGAATTTCAAATTCCAGAGTAAAATGCCGGTCAACATATGTCATGCTTTTCAGGTTTTACCTGGACCGGATATTATTAACTGTGTATACGGAAAATTTAGGCCTAAAATATGCGTGCAAGAAAATATTGGGAAAAGTTGTAACAAAGACATATAGTGAAATTAATTGTGGTCTATGTCCAACAAGGAATAGCGATAAAATGTTGACAGCGTTTAGACCTCATTCTTGATGAGTATTGTAAAAATTTAAACATCCAAAAATACTTGGCGATTTTCCCTTTTTGCTATAAATGCTTCAACATTAGAATATATAAACGTAAACTGCTGAACATTTTACTGGTTAAAACCATACATCAAAAGATAGAGGAACAAACAATAACGCGAAAATCAGCTGGGTATAAAGCCTTTCAGGTTTTTTGCTATATTTTTTTTAAATCTTAGACGATTTTTTTTGGTATCTATGAAACTCTAGTTGCATGATGTTTGAAATTGTTTTGAGGGTTATTTGATTGAAAAATCGACGATGGCTATTTTTCCATAGTTGACTCTTGCAAAGATTAATAGAATCACTCACAAGTTTCACCAAGTTCCTAAGTAGATGATAAATTGTGTAAATTTTAAAATTTTCAAATAAATCTATTATGTACCCATAGTATTTTACAACTTACAATGTAATTATGAGTATATATGTATTGCACTCTCTTATACTAACCTCATTGGACAAAGACTGGACCTCTACAGTTGCTTTTTTTAATTTGCTCATCTTAGCAATCACAGAGACGGCAACAACAACACAGACGGACAGAAGTATGACAAATTTCATTTTAGTTCTTTTGTTGAACATGGAAAGAAATAAAGAATAAACTTTAAGTAAGGAAAATGTTTTAAATAAATATTGAAGAGTTTTGAGACAAAGCAATTCTAAACTTTCAACGCTGTCTTATACTGTCAAACGCAGAAAAAATAGTACAGTTTACGGCCCATTATTTTACCACCACAGTGCTTTGCACAGAAAGCTCTCCGTACATAATTATCTGTATTAAAAATTGCTTTATCATTTGAAATGCAATTTGACAATTCTCTTATCCGGACATCGGGACACTTCACCTGCAGAGGCGATGAAACAGTCCACATTATATCTATGTATATTCAACTTTTGATACTCATTCATTTTTCAAGATATTTAAATGAAACTCGGAATATGCATTTGACACATCAATAATAACACCATATCCGAATTTCAAAATCATATTTATTACAACACCGAATATATTGCAATTTAGAATATCGTATTTTACATAGATTATATAAGTGAAAATCCCTAGAGTCACCGCCTATACATTGTATTTGGGTGTAAGATTAAATCGACATATCTGATTGGTCAATTCATCACTGTGATGGCACGTCAGATAAGAGAATAGGAAAAAGATTTTGGAATACCTGGCCAGATTAGTCAATATTGATGTCTTTTTTATTTACCTTGCCGGTTTCTAAATTTTGATACCCATTTGCAACTTTTTCATTAAATAGATTTTTTTTTGCATTTCTTTTGGCCAGTTAATATCTGGGTTAATTTTGTTTCTCTGGTCGTTTGGAGTTTTTTTCTAGCTGTACATCGCTTCACTTCAAATCTAAACAATTGATTGTTTGATTGATTTATGAATTAGAGTTTATTGTCCAGTGTGCAATATTTCAGCTATATCAGGACGAGAGCAAATTAATCAATTTAAAATGTTAGTTAAAGAAGAAAAAAGTTTGAAGGAACAACCAGGACAAAGATTTAAAATTGCCAGTTTGAAACAGGAAAATGGGTGGTGATAGGAAATTTAGCCTTCTAAAAAACACCCAGTGCGTCTGCTGCCCTTAGTGAAATATAGAAGGAGTTTTTATACGAAGGAGCATAGTGTTTCTCCATTTTTGTATTATGACCTGACTACAATGTACCCCGCGTAGACAGGACATTCCCCTATCCAACAACTGGGGATGCGCCCGGCAGCTCTGTAGCCTGAGCCCCTAAAACTGATACAGGTGCCCGGTCTCTGCTGTAAGCAATGTATAGAATCAAAGATGAATGTTCATAAGAAAAAAAATCCTCCAATACGCTAGGACGCAGATTTTGTGTTCTTCCCCATAAATGTCCATTTTTTCTTTGGATTATTTCTATGATGATCTCGACTGTTTAGTTGAATTCTGACGTAAACTCGGACAGTTTATGATGATTGATGTTATCTTTGAAGAAGAAATTTTGTTATTTCATATATATCATGATTTACCTTACCTAAAATGCGACTTTTTGAAACCTTAAAAACCTAAAATCAGACTGTTCATGAAATGATATTTAACCAGTTCCAATAAAGGCAGCGACCATTTGGAAATGGGGGGCATGGATTTACAAATGATCGCTTGCCTTATAGCGTCATTTTAATCTTATATGGACAAAATGATAAGTTATACTCGGATCAACGGCAATAGAATACCGAAGGACACAGGAAGTGATGATTACAAAAATCGAAGTCCAAAGACATGGCAAAAACGGCAACAGAGAAAAATAAAGACAAAACAAGGACGTGAGACGGCTACAATGCACGGAAATAAAAAGGACGACATTAAGAACCAAGGCACTCATAGTGTGAATTCCAATGAAAACCGGGAGTGACATCAGGTGCTCCGGAAGGGTAAACATGTCCTGCTCCACAAGTGGCATCCGTCACACTATTAGTGAGTCAATCCAGGGTCGAGTCAAAATCGGGGTATGTCAAATCCGTGAAGACCTGAAATCTAGCTGAAAATGTCCGTTTTCATTTGGGACACAGACACGTTATATATGTCAATAAAATTTCATGGTGACGGCAATAGAATAAGTAACAAAGGCTGAACAAATCCCTGACTAAGCAGCGTTGGGACAGTGTTTTCGCTCTATTAAAAGAAAAACTTTGTATACACTACATGCTCGGCAGTAACGAATCAACTGTGAAATGTACACTCCATATGCTGGAGAGGTAGGTATATTGCTGTTCAGAAAGGGAAAATTCACAATTGGGAAGTTAAAGTCATCACGTTTGTCATATTGCTTAGATTTCAAACGTCCATCTTCGTCAATGTATATCAAAAGATCTAAGTACGAAGCTGATGTAGGTGTATCAGTAGACTCTTTAATTTCAAGCTCATTGGGATAGATCTGGTGTAAATATTCCTTGAATTTTGGATTATTAAGAGAAAGTACATCGTCTATGAGTAATGCTGTCTTAAGGATCTGACGGGTTCATGGTTAAATGCTTAAATATGCATGTCCAGACCAAAGTATGCCTTAACTTTTCAGTTTATATTTTCTGACCAGTGAAGTATATATATACAAGTACCCTTATATTATACTTCCCCGCACCTGGATTAATTCATGAGATTTCTGTTAAATATCTGATGAGTGTCCCTATCTAATGGGGACAGGAATAACGTTTCAGCTAATTAACTTGCCCTTGTCCCGATTGATCTCAAAAACGGTTTTTCTGAATAAGTGAAACTCTTAAGTAATTTATCTATGATTTTATATATAAAATAGAAAAAAGAAGGGAAACGGGGAATGTGTCAAAGAGACAACGACCCAAAGGGGAATAATAACAACTCAAAGCCACCATAAGATCTTCAATGAACGGTGAGAAAACCCCACACCCAACGGTATTTCGGAGTCGGCCCCTGAATAAAGAGTAATCAAGTTCAGCGAAATAAACATAAGTAAGTATACTTACGATTCCCTTACCGCAGATATTTTGAACAATTATAACGAAGGAGCCTCCTTTTATACATATTTCATGAAAGCAGATGTTGAAATTTTGATTTATTAGTCTTGACGCACATGGTATGACCACTCAATCTGTATCTTAAATATTGGTCACTATTTTTAAACATATAGTTCATTAACTAAGGAGATGACTCGAACCATTTGC
Source organism: Modiolus philippinarum (assembly GCA_002080025.1). Taxonomy (NCBI): domain Eukaryota; kingdom Metazoa; phylum Mollusca; class Bivalvia; order Mytilida; family Modiolidae; genus Modiolus; species Modiolus philippinarum. Next base: position 80,359 of record MJUU01034093.1, on the reverse strand, counting down.
GAAGTTAAAGTACATCAGTAATATTTTAATAGTTATTTATAAACATTGAATGGAGGACTATCAAGACATATAAATGTAACGCCAAGCAAAATCCAGTATAAGTTATATTTCGCGACACAAGAGTAAACTCACCGTGGTTCGTATTGAAGACTAAATATCTTGTCCCTGACCACTCTCCAAATTCCAGTGGCAGCAAAACTCGTTGCCCCGATTTTCTCTTTCACCTTTATTTCTTTCTTCTTTTGAATTGATTACAGTGATGTCGTCTCGGAATAACTAAAATATTTCTCTCCTCAAGCAAACTCTAATCAGTCTGAAGTAGACAAACTTTTACCAGCTTTTGTTTTGTTTCGAACTGCACTAAAGAGACAACTTCTCGAAATGACAATCTACAGAACTATATTTACGGACACCACATAAGTCATAAGTCATAAAGTTTTATTTAAAGTCGGTTCACAATTAACAATACAACATAAGCTCTGTAGAGCTTTTTACCGACATATTTTCACCACTTTTTTAGTTATTCCTGGTATGAAAAATTGACAAAAAACTTTTGAACTGTACACTGTGAGACAGTTTTTTTTTGTAAAACATCCCGTTGATTTCAGACAAAATGTAAAGGAGAAAGATGTCGTCAATATTCTTAATTTGTGGGAAGACTAGTGTGTAAACAGAAAACATGTGTAAAACATGGATAAAAAGAAACATCTTTAATAGCTGAGAATAACTAATAAAAATACATGCCACAGTCTGCCAGGGAACTACATAAGAAAAACACAAATTAGACAAACGTAAACAACGATAGGAACTCGGGACAGCCGGATTTGGTACTGGAAAGCCAGCAGTAGATGGGTACCCGAATCTCCCCTTGACCTGACCAGTTTTCGTATAGTAAAATAAATATACGAATAAAACCCAATACAGATAGACTACTAACTCCATGACCACAGTCTTGAAAGGAGAGAAAATGACAATACGTAATTTTGAAAGATGGGTCAAGGAATGGTCGCCGCTTAACTGCCGGATAGCTCAAGGAGTCTAGTGTTGTATAGTTATTTTTTAACAGCTCCAACATATGGCATCTACATTTCACAATTTATTCGCTTTCGTTGTGCTTGTAATTTTTAGGCATATTTTGTCTTCAAAGCGAAATTACTGTCTTGAAATCGTATACACCAAGGTCATTTTTAATCACTGTTGCAACCATTACTACAGAAATTTTAAGGGGTCGTCACTTATTTGCAATTGAGAGGATACGTTGTTTAGTTCATCCAGTGTTCATTGGTAACTGCAAGATGAAGAACAACAATTAAAGCATTGTTCAATTACTTGTTTTTACCATGCATTTGTAAAGAATTTGTATCATGTGCATTCACTCATATAATTGTTTATCTATAACCAAACAATGACTGGTGCCACTCGCAAATCATGCATACTCTTCCAGAGCACCTGGTTACAACTTCGATTTTTATGGGTTTTATATTTCTACTACTTTCCTTTTTGCTTCTTGTTCATTTTTGTTTTATCTTAAATTGTCCTGTTGTCTCAATTCTGTGACATCTTAATTATTGTTATTTTACTATTTCTATTTTTCATTATTTTGTGGATTAATTTTTTTTCAGATTTCTTCTTTTCTGCCTTTTTTGCTTCGATATTGGTGCGTCCGTGTAACATATATATTTACATGTAGCATAATATGTAAAAAACAAAATACAGAAGTTACTATAAATGTATTTTCGGCATATGGCCATTTTGACAGCCTATGTCTGTTCAAAAAAGAGTTAAAAATTTAAAAATCCAGAAATCAAAAGATGTGTAGCAGATGATAGAGAACAATGATCAAAAGGATCAAAATTGAAAGCCACAGCCAGAGACTCCATCAACAAACGTAGACATTATGAAAAAAGGATTTTGTATGAAAAACTGCAATATTTGACTATTTCAAGTCTTTACATAGTACTTTTTATTTAGATCTGCGTCACCTCGGGGGTCATTTGAATGACATGAAGCGCCGTTTTTGACAATAAGCATAATAATTATCCTGGTATACAAAATTTATAACAGTACTAAATAAGGAAAACTCAATTTTGCTCTGAATGTGATTTTTATAATAACAGATGTTTACTATACCGGTGCACCTAATCTCAACCATGTTGTTTTTATTGGATTTGTATGTGTGTGTGTTTGCCTTCATTTTTTTCTGTGCCGTGTTTGTTTTTCCGATTTGCCATTTTCCTTGGATTATTCGGCTCTCAACAGTCCACATACTAGATTTCTTGTTCATATTTACAAGAACACAAATTGAACAAGAATAGTTGTGTAAAACAGACTTTATTTTCAAGCTTGTAATTGATTTTATATTTATTTATTAATTTTTGTGTTTGTTCCTTATTCATTTAGGAACTTCTATAGCTAAAAAGAAGATAGTTTATATTAAGATTATTTTCTCATTAGCTCACATGCAACGGAGTGTTTTTTCCTCAAACAATGTAAAACAGAATTGAATTTGAAAACGTTAAAATAATGTAGATAAAATTAGGTTATTTGACACGCTATCATGTTTAAATTTCAGAGCAGATGTCCTTGAAAAGGATTAATAGCAACAACGTGAAAATATATTGTGTTTACAGAACTTACAAAGTATGGCTCACAATGAGACACAAGGTCACGATGACACACATAGGTCACGATGACACAAACTAAAAATCTAAATTATTTTTCATTAATGTAACGTTCATCAAAATGTTCATTATTATTCATTTCATTATTCTTCTTCCTTTCTCAAATATATTCAACATGCATGGGACAACATGCATTTCAATGTTGCTTTCATAATAAACAAATACCAAAGTAATTGCAAATTTAGCTTTAGAAAGACATTTTCACAGTGTCTTTTCAGTGTAAATTAGATCAAAACATTTAAAAAATATAAAAAGGCAGGTAGAAAAAACAAATAAGCGATAAACAAAAAAAAACGTAATACACATTATAGACAACTAAACGGAAAACCAAAAATCAACTAAGGACAGACTTTAGTACAAAGGAATTACTCTTTTAGTTTAAAAAATGAATATATATATATATTCAACAACATTTACTGACATGTTATTGTTATTTTGAACGGATGTGCTGTGAATAATTTTCATAAGATTTGTTAAATATCTCTCATTTGGGTATCAAAGAATTCTTCTGCATTTGGAGTTTTTGAAAATATCCTACTTTACACGTTTTTAATTAAGAAATAATTCCTGAGAGCTTGAATATATACTGATTTAACTGCGGATTGGCCCTTTATGCCGAATATTTTACTCTGATAGACAGCGAGGGGTTAATATCAACATAAAGGGCAATTATGTGGTACAATCAGTATATATTCAAGCTCCAAGGAATTATTGCGAATCTTAAAGGACAAATAAGGCAAATGTTTTGAAGTGAAGCACTCTTAGGTAAAAGTAAATAATTGCTGTTCCACCAATTGAACATACAACAAGAACTGAAAATATCTATATAAATTTGATGATATTTTAATCAAATATTTTCATGTGGATTTGAAAGCTGATTAACAATTAAAAAATGTAGAAATAGTTATAAGCACTTTATTTTTATTTCCAATTGCATATTTACGTGTGATGAATATTGGGACAGCGACTTTACAACGGGTTTGGACGCAAAGCGTATTAGAGACGTCAAATTAAAATAAATATTCAATATCGCTAAAATGTGTTAATGGGAGTTATAGAAAACACAATCTGCAATTAAACAAATCAAGAGATACCAATTTATATACATGTCTAACTCCTCATGAACCAATAATTACAAAACATACTAACATTTAAGGTAAATTAATTTTATTTAATCAATTTTGCCAAATACAATGGGAAACAGGTGTCTCTGACATAAGGATAAACCAAAACTCGTTAGAGGTTCACCTGAATAAAGCATTTACATATAGTATGACAAATAACACTGATTAAATATGTTGTGATGATATGACCTGAAAATTCGCAGGAAAGTTTGTACAACACAGTCTAGACCGGTCGTTTTCAACGATCGTTGTATTATTCGATATCGGCGTTTTCAACAAGAACGCTAGACAATCGACAATTAATAATCGATTGCCACTCTTACTTATCGGCAAATGTTACAATAAGGTAAGTTATTGTCGTTTCAGTACTGACAGAAGGTAAGTATATCTTCTTTACGGTTTTTTATTGAAAAATTAATATCGGCGTTTCAACGAGCCGGACATCGCTGTTTATACCGTGGCGGAAGCTTGATTTCATTTCTCCTCTAGAACGATGTTATAGAAATTCCATCTGTTATCAAGGGATACCACGTTTATAAGGTCAAATTACCTAGAGGGACAAAATGTGCGGTTAAACAGATTGGCGATGCTTTTGAAAGAATATTAAGGGACCAAATAATAGGACACTCGACAGCGAAACCAGCACCTTTGAATAAAGCATTTGTAGAAATAAAAAAACTATTATCTGCATTGGAAATCAAATGGTAAGATTAGCTAAATCTCTATATACCCATTGTTGTGTATAATTATCTTAAATAACTTTCCTATATCTAATTGTGTTTCATTTCGTATTGGTCTACTTAAATTGTGATTCTGGGACTAATACTATAATATTATTGCGTAATGTTTTTAAATTGGCATTGTTATCCGAGGTAAGCTATATTGGCCTAAGGCACAAGCCGAAGGCCAATGTGACTTACCGAGGATCTAAAACAATGCCAATATGAAAAGCATTGCACAATGAGACCTTTATTTATTAACTTCATTTATATTAATTATATCAATTGCTTTCCAGTATTTCTTTACTTTTTTATTGTAAAAGACTTTGTGTCCTGTCAAAGCACTGCAGCAGACGACAATTTACGCACTACTGGCTTATTTTAAAGTATTCATAACGAGAGACGATGAATCAAGAGGAGTTATTAAAAATCTTATATTGGACTAGACCAATATGGAAAAATCCATATTGGCCTAGTTTTTTTTCATGTTGGCATTCTTTTGTCATTCGTATTGAAATGTCAGTTTTAAACATATTAAGTCAAATGCACTTAAGTTAATTAATACAATTGAATGTGTCGTAAGTGATAAAGTCTCAATAACCATCAGAAAACGGTGTCTAGGTTAAAGTAATCAGCGCTTATATGGGAATCTGGCTTGAACTAGGATTTGATTAGATTTAAACTGGTTTGTCACGTTAAAGTGTTTCCAATCCCGTCAATACATTAGTCCCAGATTGATAATAAAGTAAATGTATAGTATATAATTCTCCCTCTAATTTTTGACAGTCTCTGAATAGTCATACAATTTACTATATATATAACTAAATACCGAAGCCAATGTGAATTTAAATTCAATGGCGTCATGGTGACTTCAAGATGCAGAAAGGCAAGAAAAGGATTGTTCCATTGCTTGGTTTTACCATATATTTGTAAGGACTTTTATCTTATATTCATTCACTTAAACCCCATTTACATGCACAGTTTTACACACATGTGTTTTTTTACATAGGTATGTAAATTTGCACTGGTGTGCAATTACTGCATGTAAACGCAACTGCATACGTGTGTAAACTTAACAAAGGGTGCAAATTTGCATGAGGTCAGAGACAAGTGTAAATGTATATTTGCACATGTGTAAATTTACACGGTATGCTTTTTGAGCATGTAAATGCAAACTTAAAAATATTTCCCTTCTTTTTCTTACACTGTGTAAAATACTGTTCCTGTCTATGAAATGGTATAAAAAGGGCATTGCAACTTGATTTGAATCATGAAATTGATGCACACACGATGAACTATGATTTCTATAAAATTCAGACTTTTCTAACAGTTTTGTCTGATTTTGCGTTTTGTGCTTATTATAGTGGAAGTTGGGTTCTGATTGAAAAACTAAAAAAACGATACAATACAACTTTATGTTTTTCTATCACTCTACAAATGTCCAAGATCGAACGAAAACTTTGATTTTTTTACATGTTTTTCGGCCCTTTTCACTTCTTGTAATAAGCTTTTTAAATTAAAATACACACCTCAGATTAAACGCATGTAAATGCATAGCAAATAGACTTTTACATACTGGTGTACTTTTACACACGTGTAAATTTACATACTGGTGTAAATCTTGTGCATGAAAATTTTGCTTTATTGTCCTTTCAGTCTTGATTTAGCTTGCCATACTTCGTTTTATTTGTAGAGTACAAATCAATGACTGCTAGCCTATTTATTTTTGCTCGTTTTTTGTAATCAAATAATATAAATACATTACTGTTTTTTTACTTGCATATAGTACCATAACCACCACTGCAATAATAAAAGAAACTTTCATACTAAATCAAGATTTAAAAACATGACAAAACACAAAATGTTGATCTAATGTTCTCCGGGAGGGAAAGCAGTTCTTGTTGCACCACACACCATCGTGCATTTCAAAGTAAATTGAAGTGTTTGAAAAGCCCAAAACATACTTGACAATAATCCTGAACACGGTGTCATTTCCCTAAATCTCCCCGTCCTTTTGTTACATTTTGTGTCACGGACGCCAGAACATACGAACAATTCAGACGATATTTAAAATCAAATACTGTCTTTATACAGTCATTACAGTTTTTGCAGAAGTTACGACTAAAATAAATAAGTTATATGTCCTAGTTTATGCTTGATCAGTTAGCCAATTTAACAAAAGCAACCAGGTAAGGAGGGTGTTGCTGAACATATATATTTGTACGGACAGCAACATTTAAAGCTACCCTATTCATATATTTTGCCTATCATGAACTATTTATATATTTTTTCTGATATTTTTTAATCACATCATAAAATACACACCCTTTTGGGCCGCACATCTGTACATACCCGCTCCCCCCATGGCTATCGGTCTAACAATAAACTGAAAAATCATTTTTGACAAAACTTTTTAAACAAAAAAATACCGAAATTACTGTAGATTTAGTTTCTGCATACTTTACTTTTATACTTTTATAACTCCCCCGTCGTCTCCTAGCACAACTACCAATCAACATTCACCAGACTGGAAAGCGCTTACTCTATAAACTGTCATAATCTTCATTATGTATCAAAAATAATATTTTAATCATTGAATAAAGCTATCCAATTTCCTATTTTATTCTTTTTTCAGGATATGGCAACAAGACGTTCATCCTTTGAAAGGCAAAAAGGTCAGTTTGCACCAAAATATGGGGTGTTAAACCACGACTTTTTCTCTCTAGATTGTACGGTTCTTCTGAAAACTTCAAACTTTTTACGTCGGTCATTTTTTCAAGCTCTGGTAGATCGAAACTTGATTACTGATAAAAAGACATATATGTCGTTCATGTCTGAAATATTCAAGGGAACACTTTGTACATACTTAACTTTAGGTAGCAGTTTTGTTGATACAAGTTCCGATGATTATAACGTTGACACAAGTTTTAACAGTAGCACAGATGGATCAAACTTAAACGTAACGGAAAATATCACAAATGAAACACACTTAAACTTGACAGTTGAATTTAAAAATGACGCATTTGATAGACTGAATGAAGATATTTCCTCTTTTTCAATTGATGACTTAATATCTAACCTGTCCCTTTTCCCCCTCATGGGATTAAATGGATAAAACTAATCAACTTAAACTTTGCGATCTAGCCACACTTTTAGGAAACCTTATCAGTTCCTCACTTCAAGGGCTTATCCAAAGAAAACAAAAACGTTTAGCATACCAAGCTATTACCGACTTTATCAGGAAATGTAACTCTGTCAATCAAACATAAACTGGTTAACGGTGATTGTACTGGTACCTGTGTAGTATTAAAGGAGTAAACGATACGTGCTTATAATGGTTTATAAGATTATCTTTATATTTTAAAACTTTCTTTTTCAAAATTAATTTATAATTTATGAAATAAATATCTGTCAAAAATGAACTTTATAATCATCATAAGACCTTTTTTAAAAACATCTAAACATCAAAAGTAATAAAGTTGTTGACTACACAACACACTTATTTGTAAACACCCGAAAATACTTGCAAAAATATGGCCATTTATTGACTAATTAACCACAAGTATCACACGTGTGTACAGGTAAAATTGTTTATTGGGGCAACCAACAAAATGGGTGTGTGTCAAATTCACAAGGTCATAAAACATCACTGATGATGTGACAAATCAATAAGGTAATAAATTAAGTGATATGGTCCCAAATCGAGTTACTGTGATTTTTTTTATTGTGTGCAGTATAGCACTTCAAGAAAAACCAAAGGGTTGCTGACCAAGCGGATGCACAGTTTTATGCACTTATTTTGATTTTTTGTGAATAAAATACATACCAGCCTTTACTTTATACAGTTTTCTTGTAATTCGACTCCTCCCCAAATAAAATTAAATGAAAAAAAGACGGTGAATAGATATTACATTATAATTTAGTTCTGACTTGAGGTTTGTTAGAAAACTTGAAATAAAACGATATCTATATATATTTGAAATAAGATCATTTGCTAATGTAAACAAATGATAGTTTACTTCCGTCATCGTCAATTTTTGAAATTTTGTCAATTTTTAAATCAATTTTGAAGTAAAAGAATCACCTCTTTAAGTGTTAAAAATTATATCTTCTTGTGGATAATTTTCTTAACTTTCCAATTTGATTGGAACATTTTTGAAAGGTTATTTTATTTTCAAAATATTATGCAATTTCCGACACCACCCAACACGAAATTAACTATATTTACAAAGAAATTAACGCGACAATTTACATTTTACATAGCGAATTTTCAAATCAATTTTGAAGTAACCAAACATTTTCCGATTCTAAAACAATTTATATCTTTAGAAAGATAATTTAATACAGAACAATATTTCATTGGAACATTTTTTTAAACGAACTCAAGAAAAAAGATATCTTAGATTTATTGTCCAGTGCTGTGCATTTTCCTTTTACGATAAACGACAATGTAATGGTGACCTATTTGGTCACGTGACCAGCTGATGTCGTGATAAGCTGAACATGCCCAGTCCTTTAATTTCAGCTTCCGGTACATAGACGATGTACTTTCTCTTAATAATCCTAAATTTAAGAAGTATTTACATCAGATCTATCCAAATGGGCTTGAAATTAAAGAAACAACTGAAACACCTACTACAGCTTCGTACCTTGATCTTTTATTATACCCCCGCAAACAAAGTTTGGGGGTATATAGGAATCACCCTGTCTGTCTGTCCGTCTGTCCGTCCGTCTGTCCACACTTCTCGTAAGCGCAACTCCTCTTAAACCACTAGAAGGATTTTGATGAAACTTTACACAAAGGAATGACACTATATGGAGATGTGAATGAAGGAATATAATTATTGTCCAAAACCAGGAAGGGGAGATAATTCGACTTGGACTCTTTGTTGATTCCCTATTTATGGGTAACCACGTAAGTGCAACTCCTCTTAAACCACTTGAAGGATTTTGATGAAACTTTACACAAAGGAAGGACACTATATGGAAATATTCATGAAGGAATATAATTATTGCCCAAAACCAGGAAGGAGAGATAATTCGACTTGTACTTTTCGTTGATTCCCTTTTTATGGGTTACCTCGAAAGCGCAACTCCTCTTAAACCACTTGAAGGATTTTGATAAAACTTTACACAAAGGAAGGACACTATATGGAGATGTGCATGAAGGAATATAATTTTTGTCCAAAAAAGATATTCACAATGCCACGTGGTTAGAAAGTAGACATCCTCTTTTGATAGCTTTTATAAAAGCCTCAACAAAATTCAATAACAACTCTGTGACAGTAAAAAAGGAAAATGCACTAGTCCATGCCATTGAGCAAATTCATTATACAATAAATTTAAAGGTCGCCACACTCTTTTATTTTCAGAGAAATTTAGTGCAATACAGCATCACTAATTAAAAAGTTTGCTCTGCTATAGATGGAACCTCTGGAAGTTACACAACGGTACACGATTATATAAGTAGTGAGCCCGAAACAATTTAATGTCCCACATGGTACGTCCAGAATGCAACTGATAACAATCAAAAAGTGGGAAAAACGTCCAGTAGAAAAAAGAAGGTTCTGGTGTCTAAGTTGATGCTTGCACAACTTTAAGTCACTCTAAAATTGACCCCAACAGCGATATTCAATCAAGGGAAGACTTAATGCCTGCAGCGTGGCAAAATTACAAAATTCGCAATTTAGGATCGGTCATAAATAAAGTAGACACAATTTGAGCTAAAATGCGTTAATTTTTTTTCAGAGCTATAGATCTAATTTTAATTTTATTAGTGAAGTTCTTTCCGAGGTTCTTTCTGAGCAAATTGTTGACGAATATCGGAAGTTGCGCGAACAAGTTGATATAACTATGAAACAACAGAAATTAGCATATCAAAATCAAGTGCGCACAAATTTAGCATCGTCCATCCAGACACCCATGTATTATGTCCAAAGTGTGGGCATGACCATAACTTTCACCCCGTTGGTTTCGATCCTTACGGAAACACTAGATCCCAACGTATAAAATCTCTGTTTGGTGAGCCAGTCATGGTTTATCCAAACAATAAAAAAATGTTCTATCCGTTATTGAATATGTTCGAGATGTGTGCGACTTGACAAATACACGAATTTGGTCAGATGGTCTTCCTTATCTTTTTGGAAGTCGCTTACATTATTTCCAGTGTAGCATATGTGATAAGTCATTTGATATTAGAAAAAAGTCTTTTGACGACCATATAAAAGAAAAATATCATTCACATTCTCCAGATTTTAATCCATTTTATGGTGATGTTATCTTTCGACCAGGCCCTGGTCACATCGTAATTAACATGCCACGCTGTCTTCTGGAAAACTGTTGGTCAATTTTTGCAGCCATAAGTCAAGTTATTAAAATTTAGAACCCCTCGAGCACAAGAGGTTTTTTTTAGCTGGAAAGGACCATCATAGAACTAAACAAATCTTATTAACTTTTTTGGAATCTGCTTCACGTGATCTAGTTTTAGCTGCGATCGATGTTGCTCAACATTTTTACTATCTTCTTGTAACCCTGATGCTTTCAGTTGGATAACCCTGAGCATCGCCCAAGTTAGCACTCCATGGCGGGTGGGGAGCAAGGGAGTGACCTTGATATAATTTTTGTCAAGAATACCGCTTATGTGCGCGCTAGGGGCCTTCTTGATCTCGTTTGAGGGGGGGTTGAATATTGTTCACCTCTTGTTGAAGACCCTCAGGCGACATAAAGATGTAGACAGAAATAAAAGCCCTGTCCTTGATAAACTGGAGTTTTCTATGTATCGTGTGCGTTTTTGTCACATGTACATTCACTCCTTATCCTTTTATTTTTCCTAGTATTACCCTTTGTTAGACATGCATGTTCTGTTGACTCAGAGCCCTCATTTGAGGCGTATTTTGAGTGGGCGCAAGATGAGGTACAGGACCCAAATTATATTTATATGGTTGACTTTGTATTTAAATCGTTACTTTCTTTTAACCTTTACAATGAACCAATTAGAAAAAATAACCACAACAACATGCTAGCAGCGAGGATATTCTTTCCCCCATGTTCTTCGCGGGTAATCTTATCAATTACCAGGAATTATTCCTACGCAACTTATGCAAGAGAGTTCAACACGACGATGACCTCGCAACTGAAATCAAAAATACTGAATCATTTAGTTATTTATTAGGTCTCTGGTGCTAATACAAAAGGACAAGGTGCGAATTTTATACACGAAGAAGTAAATAAATTCATAAAATCATACCATCTTCCTGGAGTTCCAACCCCTTTAATATGCAAACGGGTATGCAGAAAAGTAGAAATGTGAAAGAAATTAAGACCAAACTGTTCTCCTGATTCCGACAATAGTGAATCGGCTACATATAGATTTCCTGATGTGTACAGATATATTCTGATGAGAAGAGAACTGCGCGCTTACCTTCAGATCCAAGTGTTATCAAATATCCATCATTCTCTTTCTGGTAAGGAGTTAAGTGACACTCTTTACATGATTAAACAAATAGGTCGCAAAAACTGGGCAACATACAAACAGCATCCACTGGAAAATTCAGTGGTGTCAAATTACAAAAGTATGTGTCCTCAAAGATGATCAGGTAAAACATGAAAAAAATCGAGAAAAAAACAAAGAAGATATTATATCTGAGATTTTGAAAGTTGTTCAGATGTTGCCAGATACCAAAGTGGGTAACGAACAAAAACAAAGATTGAAAAAAAATGGTCTCGGGCAAACTTAATATAATTTTTGTGCTGAGTTGGAAGATTATTTAGCTGAAGAGTCTGATTATGTAGGAACTGAACTGTCTAGTGAAATTATTTGACTTTGTGGTATGCTTTCCAATATTTATTACTTGGAAATCGTTAGTGGTAATCAGAGTTGCAGTTAGATCAAAATAAAGTAATCAAAATCTTTGTGCAGGGTTTATCGGCGTTTACCAATGTTCCATAAATTCCTTCCAAATTATCTTTATTGATTATACATGTCATTCAAAATAAGTCCACACACCCTTCATAGCGATTAGCTAAACTCGTGTAAGATTGATACTATTGTTAATACATAATGATCAGAATGACGCAGATAAGTATACTGAACAGAAAAAGAGACACAATTCTTGCTGTTCAGTATACTTATCCGCGTCATTTTGATTATTGTCCATTGGCTTAACAATACGTAGGATCAGCTTTTTACAGAGAATTTCATCCAAGTTTAGGTGATCGCTTTGAAGGGTATGGTCCAGAGGCACTGCAAAACGACACAACAGAAAAACAATGACAGAAGACATCCACTAAAATGCCACAATAAATTTTCGGTGTGATAGGATCTTTTTGTGAGTCTTTTTGTGTATTTATTTATATTTTTGTCATTTACCACAAACAGGGGGGAGGTCTTGGATCCAAGAAAACGAGTTTAATCCCACCACAATTTTTGCGCCTTTCCCAAGTCAGGAATATGTTGGTCATTGGTTTGTCCTTGTCTTCCTATAAAATTATAATTTCCTGATATTCGGATTATTGAATGTGATTTGTTTCCATTGATTTCTTCACTTTTTTACTTTTTGGGGGATTAAGGGCTTGCAATATGGTGTGAGGTTCCTCACTGTGTTGAAGGTCGTATGGTTACCCCTAGATGCTTTGTTTTGGGTCGTTTTAACCTGGATATTGTTTCCTTGACATTTACCCCATTTCCTTTCTTTTTCATATTTTTCTTGTAAGGGTGACCCAATTGTCGTCTAGAACTTTGGTTTTTAGTAAAAAAAATCAAAGTATCAGCAAACAGGAAGTAGGCCCCGAAAAACTTAAAAATTTCTAACACAATACAACTTATCATTCCAAGCGTCAGACCGAATTTCTAATCATTCCCTTCAGTAAAAGCCAAGAAATCTTTGACGGAAAATTTGGTTTATAGTAAAAAAATCAAAGTATTTTCTTCGAAACCCCTATAGATATCCAATGGGTAATACTAACCTTAGAGGAAATGTCAGCATATTAGATTATTTAAACGGGTTTTTAATAATTCATTCTTTTGTTTTTGTTTTGTTTTTGTTGTTGTTCGAAATTCTGAATACCTCAAATCAATCTCCAGCTCTTATATAATAATATATATTTAATCTAATAGTGTTGATGCTATATTTGTGAAGATGTAAATAATTTATCTGCTCTTTTGCTAAATATTTGCTTCTGCCAATAAAGTTCATTACAAAAAAAATCAAAGTATAGACAAACAGGAAATAGATGTCAAACAAACTTGAAAATTGCTATCACAATACAACTCATCATTTCCAAGCTTCAGACCAAATTTCAAATTATTCCTAGCTGTAAAAGCCAAGAAATCTGTGACAAAAATTTGGTTTTTAGTAAAAAATTCAAAGTATCGGCAAATAGAAAGTGGGCATCTTGCAAACTTGACAATTGTTTACAAAATACAACTCATCACTTCAAAGCTTCATTCCCACATACACAAGCCAACAAATCTTTTAAGGGAAAAATTGTTGATGGACAGGGACAGACAGACAAACAGACAAAGTGAAAACTATAGGGCACCCGCATCTCGATGCAGGGCCCTAATGATTGACATGGATTATTGAAAGCTGCAAAATCATGTGCCCAAGCGATTTAGAGAACTGCTTCATTTATTATAGAAAATGAACAAGAATTTAGGTACTCCAACGAAAAAATGAATATTCGCATACAATGAATATATCGGTTCTAAAAGATAGTTATCTGCTTCAATAATAAGAAATTAAACTTTTAATCCACAAAATTTAGATTAATGATAAATTAGCATAATTGAAAAATTACAATTTTTTTCACCTCCGGTATTTTTTTTTCTTCGCATTTACCGGTTATATTGACAGCTAAGGTAAAACTGGTTCAAAATTATGTGGAGTTTCGGTGCTTTGACTCCTAATTGAGATTAACTACGAAGAAAATTCAAGAAAACTGGAAAAACAAGTAAATATTAAAATTGCCGTTTATCTACGTGATTTCGTGAATCTATTTGAAACAATGCAATTAAAAAGTATGAGTTGTAATTTAAATACAACACTTAACATGCGTCGTCATGCACCATGTCATCATTATGTATTTGTGCAATGAAAATTAATAAATCATAAAACTTTGCTCACAAAATTCTTCGTTGGAGTACTCTTTCTCCATTAAGGTATTACACCACCAAAAGGAAATTCTTCCGCCAAAGGTTGTATGTTATAATAGTACTTATCAATAGAGTATGGATATTTCTATGGGATGATTGAAATAGTTCTGTATCCAATGTAATTAACCTGCATACTGTTTGAAAGTTGAACATCTAAGGTACCCAAAAAATCTTTATTTTATTCCTATCGGTTGTAATATTTTTTTTGTAAAAACAATGACATGGGTTGGCGGTGAAAGTGAAAGTTGATTTTTGATAGTAGTATACTTCCGGTGGAGGACATTTTCTTATATTAAATGAAAGTTATCCTCAAAATTTGTGTGGAGGCTCATAATATATCTAATTAATTAGGTAAGAAGTTTCACCTTATTTGAAACGACAGTAAATGTGCTACGGTTCTCAAAAAATGACCAATTTAACAAAGACAAATAGGGAAAAATCAATGGTGGTATGATACCTTTAAGTGAACAATCACAAAAATTAGAATTTGTCTCTTTCTTGTTTATTTTAGTACAAAACCATCAAGTTAGGTCCAAATTCACATTTTTAAGCCAAATTTGACCTGAAAATCTTTTTATTATCACACTGGAGCTGAAACATTGGCATGATGGATTTTTTTTTCAGAAAAAATAGACAAAACCTGATATTTCCATACCAGAATGACTGTAAATTTTATATTCCTTAATTAATTGCATTCTAGTCACTGCAAAATACTGTATACACTGTGTTTAAGCAATAAATAGCTAACAAATTCAAGTTATTGAAATTTCAGACCTTAATTTTGCATTTTCATAATATTCAGTTTTGACGGTATTAGCAGAGGGATGTAGTGATACTAATTTTCAAAGTATCAAAGTATTTTTGACAGAATTTCTTATAATATGGCATATAAACCAAAGATATGTAGTGCATGTAATTTATCAGCAAAAAAGGGCACTAGAAATCTACTCTAGTGGGAAATATAGGCTATTTTAGGTTGTGGAATAAGGATATTTCTGAATGATTAAAAGAAATTTTAAAATGAGTGGCCTAAAATAACAATCTATGTAAAT